>OZ038486.1:12847176-12857176 GCA_964036315.1 Acanthosepion esculentum | reverse complement strand
GATTTTCAAATATCAGGAACTTGATATTAGATATTTAATAGGCATGGAAATCCGGTAATGTAGTAACACTTCCGGTAGGAACATCAGCTGTAAGCTCATCAAACAACTTTGTGAACTTATCGTAAATTCTATATCCAGTCATACTATCACAAGTAATTTCTTTTTCTTTAAACCGCGCTCAAAGCCCGCTATATTTAACGAAAGATATCCTTTCCTTATCTTAAATAATTTATTTAAAATAAGGAAAGGATATCTTTCGTTAAGTATGGCGGACTTTGAGAGCGGTTTATTTGATTTTACTAAATATGGTTAGTTTCGAATACTTTTCAATTCATCCTTGTTTTTTTATTTTTTTAGGATGGTATAGATTGTTGATTTCGCCATTTCATATACAGCATTCATTTTGCTAACATTGCTTCACTTTTATGTATGGAAATTATTTCCTTAATTTCTCCACCAATTGATTTTTCGCTCGCTTTTCTCCATCCAAATTATGCAAATTAATTGAAACAAAACGAATAATTCCGTTATTTTTTTTTTCGTGTTTTTCCAATAAGACATCACCCAGCGCACTTCGTATGTCCATTCCACAAAGCCGTTCCTTGCAGATTGACCCCAGATTGGATTTAAATCAGGAGAGTCTCCGGGTCAGTCTATAGTATTTTGATTTGCTTACTGGTAAGGCTTGCCAGTTTGTTCGTGCAGCGTTACAAATTTTCGTACGCTTCCCTGGAGTAACGTACATCGCAGACAATGGCTGTAGGACAACTAATCGACAATCGAGACAATAGTATCTGGGCGTGATAAAAATCTAATGCACTCACGGATGATGCAATATTTCTTAAGGCCAAATAAATTTCATCATACACCACGAAAATAGATTCATATTACTGCACACCACTGTAAATGACATAATCTGAGGAAGACAAAACCATTTTATCATTGAAAAACCCAGACGACACACGAAAACGGATGTCATTGTTTGTGAGCAGACACCACTACCCCAACTTAACTTAACCTGATTTTAAAAGCAACTTATATTTGATACATAAGTTATCTATGGAAATGAAAACCTAACTATCCTTTATCAAAATGATTGGATTTTTCCTTAACCATAACAACTTAAAATAATAAGATTGTCTGTGTTTATAAATTAAATAAATTTCTTAATAAGTTATTTCAAAAATCGCTTGAGAATGAACGGATCTATGGATTTTTAATTTAATTTTATAATTAAATTTAAAATTTTAGTTTCTGTTTTGAAACATGGTAATTCCTGTGTAGCGATTGAACCATATTTTTAAAATGAAAAATAACTATAATATTATGCTCTACTGCTTTGTATCGAGCACTGTTTTTTTTTAAATAAAAATAATTACTAAGAACACCGTATTATATATATATATATATATATATATATATATATATATATATATATATATATATATATATATATATATATATATATCGGAGGTAACAGCAAAATTTGCAGATCGTGTAATAGCAAAATTGTCCAACCCTTAGATTAAGCTATGAACTGTTGTATCTTAGAAATGATTAAAGATATCTTACTGGATTTCACTGAGGTTTTTATTGCACTATTAGTCTCTACTCTAAGCAATAAGAATGTATAATTACACTCCAAGCTTAACAGAGGAATCGTGATGAAATCGATCATGAATTGTTCCTCATTAATTAATCATAGCTAAGGATCAGAAACTCACGAAAGATTGTAATAAATTTTATTATTATTATTATATATATATATATAAATATATATATATATATATATATATTATTTCAGGATCATTTTCCAACTTCTTTAAGATGATCTTCGCCCTCTCTAACCTTCTAACTTCCTGTCCTATAGTAAAAGGTTCTCACAGGTTTCACGTACGATTTCATTTTCAAGTATTTTTTCACTGCTCTTTGAAATGTCATTGCTGAAACTCCACTCTCACGTGTTACACGTCTTATGAATTGAGTTGGATCTTTTTTAATTGATCTCTTTAGCTTTAAGTTGAAATGATGATCCATCATCTTGATGTGACCTCCTGATCCAGTTTTCCTATCTACTGTTCCCTCTTTTTTAAATTTATTCACCGTTATTTTGATGGTTTTTTAATAGACTTTGAAGATGCAAGTATGAATGTTGGTACCATTACCGAAGGCCTGGATGATTTTTTTCAGTGATTTTTGCGACAAATGCTGTCTTATTTGAAAAACTTGGAAGAAAGAAACTCAATTAATTTAGTGTTTTTTAGATATTAAATATTTTTTGGGATGGACAATTATGCTGTTACAGCCGGTATATATATTTATGTTGGTCACACCACTCGCTTTCACGAAGCTTGACACTACATTTGAATGATGACTCTAACCTTTTTAGGCACTTAAAACAACATGCCTGGCCGCATACACAATTCCGGAAAATCCTTATGGAAAACACAACTATACTTAAACATGAAAACAATAAACAAAACTAAAAATTCTTGAAACTATATACATAAAACAGTTGAAACCTAACCTGAACAAAATAAACTATGAAATCTCCACAAATATTCTTAAATGCCTGTAATTGGTAACAGAAGCGATTGTTTTATACCAACGGCTTCCCATACTTAATACTTCTTGTTTTCACTCTCGCGTGGTCATGTGTGACGTCATGAGCTGCGGTGCGATTTTCGTTTCCAGCGTCTTATATGCACGAGTTTGTCGTTGCTTGGAAATCTTTCATGTAAACAGAAACAGACTATCATCACTGTCTTGTCCGTGTATTGATTAATATATTGTAATGTAATTGTCATCTTTGATAATGGCCTATGTAAGTATGTACGTGTGTGTGTGTGTGTGTGTGTGTGTGTGTGTGTGTGTGTGTGTGTGTGTGTGTATGTGTAGAATTTCGTATGTTGGAATATCAGGATTTCTTACCTCTTAACGGCTTACCCCCGCACTTTTCAGCTCTTGAACATTGAGGAAAACAGAATTGTTGAACACAAACAAATTCTGACGGAGTTATATATAAGTATTAAGTATGTGTTCTATATTTTACCATTACACCAATTGTTAGGGACAAATTGCTATTCTGCTAAGTAGCGAATTCTTGCGTACCTTGAAAATCAGCATTGTACAATTTACCGTTTCCCTGGGTTCGAACGCCAACCACATGCACTGGATGCAATCACGTAACTGCCCCAGCCTCTCTCAAAACTTGCATTGAGAGAGGCTGGGGAAAGGAGGGAAGGAAAGAAAAAGTCCGAAGTATATATTTTTTAATAATAATAATATTACCGAAAACTTGAGACAGATTTTACCAATAATTATAATAAGAAAGAAATAGAAGTAAGTAGTTTTGTGCCCTCCCTACTCATTTATTGGAAAGGGCGACTGTCCTTGAAAATTAGCTTTCGAAATTTTGCTTTTGACTGCGCCAGAACAGCGATTTCACGTAGTTCAGATAAATTGTCGATAAGTTACTTATCGTAAATATTAATTCACGTCAAGCAATTATAAATTTTAAATCAAAGTTTTTGGGGGTTTTTTTTTTAAATTAAATTGGTGGAACTCTTTTGAAATTATAAACTTTAAATCAAAATCCAGCCGGGGTGCAATGGAATTTGGTGTGAATTTTAGCAGATATAAATTCTTTATTTATTTTGGAGTGAATTAATATTTTAAGGTCAATTAACAGGGAAAAAATTTTCAAATATTTCGACAAACAAGCCCAGATAAATTGACGATAAACAAGGACACTGAGAGAGAGAGGGGGGAGAGGGGGGAGAAATTAAATGTGAAAAGAATGTAAGACAAATACTGGGTGTATTCTATAAACAAAACACGCGACACATGCCAGGTCATTGCTTTCAAATCCATTGTTTTTTGACTTGAGTTAAATACGCGATACATTGTTTAAGAGCGTGCACGCACACTCATAGACGTGTGTGTGTGAGCTCGCGCATGCGCGTCTGTGTGCTCGCTGCCCCGCTTGGAGGACATTTCTAGTTCTCGTTATCGCAGCAGACTAGAAAACATAATGAAAGAAAACAATGAAAACAGCACGCGTCCTGGGTACTACATAAAGTGGTACCCGGGATTCAGTTCATGTTACCCTCAGGACGACGTTTTAATTCTATTCGTTCGGAAAAAGCGCTTGAGGGACAGCTTTTATCCTTGCGCCTTGCGTAATATAAACGCTGCCACACGCTGAAAACTTTCAGTGTATTTGAACGTAATAACATTTCTACTTTCGATAGTGTGTGTGTGTGTGTGCGTGTGTGTGTGTGTGTTTGTGTGTGTGTGTGTGTGTGTGTGTTGGGGCTCTTGAGGACTACTGTGTAGTTTAATAATGAAGAATAATATATATATATATATATATATATATATATATATATATATATATATATATATATATATATATATATATATATATATATATATATATATATATTTGTGTATTTAGGCAGCAATCCTTCTTTCATGCACCTTTCATTAAAAACGACTGAAAAGGTGCTTTTATTTAGTTTTTTATACAATTTCTCATGTGATCTAATAATGTTTTTCTTTTCGGATGATAAATTATATAAAAACTGTCCGAATATTCTTTTTATTCGAGCGCTTTCGGCTATACATTTAGCTAATTTCATGGATTATATTTTAACTGTTCGAATTAGAAATAGTCTGTTATATGTATGTTTTATAAAATGTTTCTTTTTTTCTTTTGTTTCAAAACACGGTTAAGATATTATGTCCATGTTCAAAGTTAATATTACTAAGTATTGGTTTGTTTCTTTTTATTAATAAGGCTTCCATTATTTTTAGCCTTTTTTTTGCATGTAGATGATGCTCTTATATTATATATATGTATTTCCTTGGATTGATGTGAGTTTGTGACCCTGGGTTTCACGCTATTTGCGATCGTCAGACAAACTGATTAATTTTTAAATTTTGGATTTATATATGTACAAATTTTGGATTTATATATTTAAAAATTTTGGGTTTATATATTTAAATATTAATCACTTTGTCTAACGATCGCAAATAGCGTGAAACCTAGGGTCACAAACTCACATCAACCCAATTAAATATGTTAGCTCTATCACTGATATTTAGCGCTTTCCAAGAAGTACCTAAGCGCATATATAATATATAAATAATATATATAAAAATTACATATATATGAAGGGTGTCCATAAAGTTCGTGTGCACTTTAAAAAATTTATAACTTTATTTGTATTTGCGATAGAAATAATCTGTAAAAAATGTTATAAAGTTTAATGTACCTAGTTTTAAGTATTGCTAAAATAACTAATGTGATTTCAGGCATTACTGTAAATGTTTTCCGTGAACTGCAAAATCGTATTACCCTTTGTATTGCTAATGATGGAGGACATGTGGAAACTTAAATAAAATTTCAATAAAACTTTAAAAAATATAGATTTACTTCTTTCTAATCCTTTATATATACCCTGTATATTTATATTTATATACATACACATTTTACACACACGCACACACACACACACACACACAAACACACACACACACACACACATATATATATATATATATATATATATATATATATATGTATATATATATAATTTCATATATAATAAATTTCACCCCCCTGCAAACAGTAAATTCACGAGGACACAAGGGGTTACTGGGCCTGTAATAATGAACAAAAGAAGAGTAATCAGTAGAACAGTAGAAAGCGATTGACATGCCATTTATATTGTTGATAGTTAAACTTGGCTGGAAAGCGGAACCGGAAGGGAATTTCAAAAGCAAGAAGTGCAAGAAAAGAACCTGGTAGCATAGAACTTACGGTTATATCCAGCCAACTCAACTGCATATTGGTTAGACATCGTCGCTAAACAAATACTGCGCCAGGTACCATCCGAACAGTTGCCATGGAAGTATTTATGGAAAAGGCATAGAGAGGCAACTTTACGGCATATGTATATGTATGTGTGTGTGTGTGTATGTGTATGCTGGTTCCATGTAACTTGGGAAGTATGTGTGTGTACGTATGCGTGTGTGTATCTATGTGTATGTACGGATTCCTTGTGGTGGGACGTGTGTGTGTGTGTGTGTGTGTGTGTGTGTGTGTACAAATGTGTTTACTAATTCTTTGTAGTGAGACAGTGTATGTATTGAGGGGGAATATACACACGCATATATACACGCATGCTGACAGAAACTCACGAAAATGGAAATAGATCTAAGAACACACAGGGGTCACTAAAACATTAAAAGATAAGATACCGACAACTAATTCATCACTTCTCAAACCAACCTTAATTGTTTTATGACCCTTCGCGCAGAACTCTTCACTGCAATTTCAAGAAAGGCATTCGGATTACTAACACAAAAACAGAGAATGTCTCATATCGAGAATATTTAACATTGAAAAACATAAAGGAAAAAAATTAATTATTTTTAATAATATGTGGAAATCTCCACTCTTTACCTGAAGACGGTCGCGAGACCAGAAACACGTGTAGTAAAATTATGAAAAATAAAGCATAATATATTTTTTTAATCCACATTACAACCAAAAACGTTTGCGGTACCTCTCTTCTTTTTAATATATATATATATATATATATATATATATATATATATATATATATATATGTATATATATATATATATATATATATATATATAAAAGTGAACATTGAAGACAACATTTTGAGGCGACAGGCTGTTTCATGCTAGATGCAATGAATGATATATATCTGCCTGATGATTGCGTTTAGCATGAAACAGCCTGTCGCCTCAAAGTGTTGTCAATGTTTACTTTTATATCTACACACGCTCTATCTGTTATATTGAGCACTTTATCGCATAAATATAGCACACTTTAAGAGTATATTTCTTCACATATACATTTTTATTTAATTTTTCTTGTGATAGAACAAGAGCTTTCTTTTCTGGACAAAGCGTGTGCTAACCGTATTCGGAAATTAAAAACATCCCTGCAACACACTAAAACATACACATAAGGCACACCCTCAATTAAGCTGAAAAATCGAATCATCCCTGATAATGGCTAAAGGTATAACCGAAAGCGCTCGGAACTATAAAACATTTGGACAGTTTTTACACACGCTTTGTCCAGAAAAGAAAGCTCTTGTTCGTACACAAGACAAATTAAATAAGAAGCTTCACCGTAGCACCTTGTCTGTCGTTTTTAATGAAACATGCATAAACGAAGGATTGCTGCCTAAATATACAAATATGTATATATATATATATATATTGTCATCCACAGACAGACTGTTTCGCTATATCACAGCTCTTCAATGTGGCTAGAAGTCCGGTTGCTTCTAGCTAGGATCGAAACCCGGCTGTATTGGCGTCAGTCGGAGATTCTACCCCTACGTCGGCAGGGATGAAGGTGAACTGCAGCGTATTTATTTTTTTAGATAAACGCACAGTGACTGAGAGGACTCGATTCGTTTTACCGAAGAGTCTTGCTATAATAGCCGCAATAGTCACTGTTTACAAACCCGCACTTCCTCTCCCAGAGAGCTCAACCGAAAGGGGTCCCTCAGATGAACTGCCAAACACAAAAGCATATATATATATGTGTGGTTTTGTGTTTGGTCGTTTGGCCCTTTCTGCTTTCCTTCAATATGACTAATGCTATTCCCCAGGAGAGTGACTCCTTGCTTCTTCTGATTCTAACATTTCCCGCTAACATGAAATGAAAAGATTATATTGAATCAATTGTTATGTCTGCTGCTAGGAAAGTCGATTCACTACGTTGTGCTTAATGATTTTTCTCGCCAGAATCTATTTTATATATTTATAAGTCTACCACTCGACCATGCTTTGAATATTGCTGCCACATGTAGTATGTTACTCCTGCTATATATTTAGAAATTCTTGATAAGATCCAAAGATGTTCCAAATAAATTCTGGCGAACTTTCCACTATGGCACCTAGACTCTATGAATTTAAGCAGAGTACAAGATCTGCGGCAAGGTATCCTTATTTTACAGTTAAAATAGATGTAACAATAAGTTCTATTTTAACAGTTTCTTCTATCGCACTTCTCGTTTGTAGAAATCTCTACCTGCTTCTTGTTTCGCAGTCAACTTTGATCTTTGAAAATGTAAATGTAATGACAATTGTTTCAGCATATCATTCTTCACTTCCGTCCAGTCGCGAGTTAATTGATGAGATACTCAGTGGATCGTCTCAGTGTTTCTCGGGTAGTTCTTTCGAACAAGCTTGCAGCGTCTGGACCCAAGAATTACTTTCTATCCCACTAGACACATCAAAACAAAAAAGCTGGGATAAAATAAAATGCGAGGCCAGTTTTACTAATTGGAGGCTCTCTCTGGATCAGCATCGCCTCGCCTGTCTACTATCTGCTTCACAACCGAGTAGTGACGCCCGGCTCAACGCAGTGCCCTCTTCATCTACCGGTACCCTTTTAGATGATGAGTGCACTCGGGTCGGAGTCGCGATCCGTCTTGGGCTCAAATTATGTGAGCGTCACAGATGCAGATGTGGTCGATGAGTTTGGTTTGCATCCTCTCTCCTGTCGTCGTAGTGCCGGCCGCTTTCCACGGCATGCAGCAATTAACGACATCATCAAAAGAGGTTTGGATGCAGCTGGGTTCCCTTCCTAAATCGAACCCGTAGGCCTCGACCGTCGTGATGGAAAGCGGCCGAATGGCATTACCATTTTCCCTTATAAAATGGGGAAGTCGTTGATTTGGGATGCGACCTGTGCAGATACATTTTCGGCCGGTAATTTGATCAGGTCTGCGGTTGAGCCGGGGTTCGTCGACTGAGACGCAGAGATAAAAAAAATAGCTAAATATTCTTCTCTTGCTGATAGATTTTTTTTACTCCTGTGGCAGTGGAGACTTCAGGGGTTATTGGCCCTCGTTCGATGGCGTTCCTTCGGAGGATTGGCGCGATTGCGTCTCGATTAAGGAACGAGCCTCGCGAAACGGAGTGGCTCTTGCAGCGTGTCTCACTGGCGACGGTTCGAGGTAATGCTTTCTCCATCATAGCGGCTGGCAGAGGATAGAAAAATTGTTTATAGTTACGTTGTTCTGGAATTGTCATCATTGGTCGACTGAACTTGCTTTGTTTCAATGACTTTTGTTTTGTTATTATTAGTTATTTTGTTCAATAAATACATGTCATAGTATTCAAATCGAGAAAAAAAAATTGTCATCTTCTGCTTTCTTAATTCTTGTTCTTTTATTGTCCTCTCTCTCTTTAGTAGTTTTCTCATCCGCTTTAACACTTAGTAACTTGTTGCGTCTTAGTGGCTTTACTGCCTTGCTTGGGGTAAGACAATTAAAAAAAAATTACGCTGATTCTAATTCTAGCAATCTAAGAAGCATGGATTTAGTCAACAATTTTTTTTTTTGTTTAAACCCAGTTTTTGACAACGGCTTTAATAGTCGAAAGTACTTGAACATAAAAGCAAAAAACATTAATTTTGGATAATTTATTCATGACTTCACTTCCGATGTGCAACACATTCGAAAATTGGTAAGTTATAATCTTATTATAATGTTACTTGTTCTTCCCTTAGTTAGCACGACCGTTTCACCCTGCCATTACTTCATAAATAATGGACTGTTCCGTTTTGATCGCGTGGAAAGACAGAAATGGCATTCAGAGACGTTAGTTGGTTTCAGTAAGGAGAAAGAAAGAAAGAAAGAAAGAAAGAAAGAAAGAAAGAAAGAAAGAAAGAAAGAAAGAAGGGAAAATAAAACATCTGTTTCAGTGAAATGGAAAACTTGTTAATTTCAAATCTTTTCATTTGTACCTACTCAATTTTTAAAAAAAAGATTAACATTCAATATTGATTGTTATTGCAATATTTTGTTACTCAAATATTTAACGATGCGATATGGAAATTACTCCGGATACTGTATTGCCGTTGAACTCGCCAGGAGCTTATTCAATCGTTAACTTACGAAGTAAGATGTATCATAACTTTAAAATGGAAAAAAACTGT
>OZ038486.1:12769676-12844676 GCA_964036315.1 Acanthosepion esculentum | reverse complement strand
ATTTCACGCTTCCTGATTTATTACATGCTTAATCTTAATTTTTTTTCTTCTTCATCATCATCATCATCATCATTATCATCCTCATCATCACATTATCATCATCATCCTCATCATCATCATTATCATCATCATCATCATCATCATCGTCATCGTCATCGTCATCCTCCTCATCATCAACATCAACCTCATAATCATTATTCTCATCATATTCATCATCATCATCATCCTCATCATCACCGCCATCATCATCATCATTTTTCTTCCGTATCTTCTTTTTCATCCTGGTCATTTTTTTCCTCTTTCATTTCCTACCCGTCCTCTTTTGTACGATCGATGCGCCGTGCTTACCAGCCTCGTCTTGCAGACCAATATTCCAACAGTGTCTTCGATTCTTCGATTCCTAGATGCCTGACATTTGTGGCTTTGTTTTAAGCTTTGTCAATACCTCGGCTTCACAGACCCCCTCTCTTAATACTGCAAGGAGTTCAAGCTCTAATCGATGCACTACTCTTGTGCCAGACTTAGCCAAGCTTACGAAACACCATACGTCACAAAGCCATATGAAGGAATAGCAATTAGAAAGATTGCTTCGCGCCAAGATTAAAAATTTCAATAGCTTACTTGCTTTGAAAATCAACGTTCGAAATGTTTACTAACCTCAAGTATCTGTGCGAAAGCTGCAACTTTTACTCATCTACGTAAATTAGAAAATCGTGTTGCGACAGTCTTTCAAGTAAAGAATGCGTGTCTGTTTTTAAAAAAAAAACTGACTTTTATTTGAACTCGAACTCTTATCACAAGTGCTACTGGGAAAAACGAAACTATCTTTCTCACCAGACAGAACCAAATCTTGGTCACTTTCTTTCTTCGATTTTCGATTTCTTGCTACCCCCCCCCCTAAAACAATAATACCGTGAAACACAAACATTTCGGAAAATTCTACATCAACTGTAGTAAGGACTGAAGGCAAAGAATAAAGGCATGAAACGAACAGAACTTTACACTGCCAAGGCAAAGACAATCCTATTTCAGATGGCCGAAGATAAAACGGCTAAAACGGAACGTTCTTACAATGTTGCAGGCTCTTTGTACTTTGCTTGGGGGTATGGGACGTTGTGGTGAACTTAAGTTGGTTTGTTGTTTTTTTACGGCATCTCAACCTAAATGGATTAATGCCGACAGAGTTTTTATTGCTGGTAATATTTTGTTTTGTCAAAAATCTATTTCTGGTAATAATTTTTTTTCAAAAAATGTAATGCTGGTAATATTTATTTTTTCCTCAAAAATGTAATGCTGGTAATATTTATTTTTTCCTCAAAAATGTATAACTGGTAATATTTTTTCAAAAACGTATTGTTGGTAATATTTTTTTCTTCAAAAATTTATTGCTGATAATTTTTTTTTTTTAACAAAGTATTCCTGGTATTAAAACCCTTTTTTACCCCTGTTTAGGGGTTAACTATTTGCCCATAGCTGGGACCCTAACAGGTGCTACCACCCCGGGTCAGGGTGGACCTGTGAACACCAGCAATTAAGAGGTGGTTCCAGCCTCCTCAAAACCTCCTGATCAGAGGCCTTGCTACTGGACGTAGTTTAACGTCTTACCCAGGACGCGGATGTAGTTTATCTTCATACCCAGGACGGGGTGAAGTTAATACAACGTTGAAATCAACTATATTCCAGACCCCAGTCTAACCGTTCATCGACAACGTTGTCACAATGAAATGGCAATATTGTGTAGTGCTATCACTGAACAATTTCTCACTGTTCATTTATAACATCAGAATACTTTTTTCTTAACAACATGCGTAGAAGGTATAACATTTATTTTCGTACTTTTTAAATTGAGAATCCATAATTTAGAAGGATGGCGGCACATTCTAATATCTTCCTGGATAAGCATTAAATGTTAAACAGTCCTAACCATCATCCCCTATTCTCAGTGGCACGGAAAACTAATTGGACAGACTGCATTAGCTCCAACAGACCCACAACTTTTGGAAGAACTTCCGTGACCAAGAGCTAACAAAATAACTTTTTTATTGACACCAGAGCTATCATTTCTACATTAGTAATTTCGCTAGTGAGGGGAATTGTTTGAGACCTAAAAGTCCTGTATCAGTTTCATCCGCTATTGGTGAGAAAATAAAATACAGTAGAATCCCTGACAAGCGGACTAAGAAGGCCTTCCGTATATGAGGAATTGGTTACCACGTCCGGATATGAGGAATTCGTTACAAAGTCCGGATATGAGGGGTTATACTTAGATTAAAATAAAAGAACTGAAATCTAGTTTAACATTTATTTTCAATGTTTTATAGTAAACAAAATAAGCTAATGGTGAGTGAAATATAACGGAATTGATTTTAAGGAAAAAGAAATAAATTATGTAATGTTAATGAAAATTCATTAAATTAAGTCAGCCACGTATGCAAAACAAATAATGTAACGAGGATTTTTTAATCGCTGTTGCATGATGATTCTTTCTCTTCTAATGTCATTCTCAACTTTTTCCGCATTTTGTTTTGCTTTTGTTCTTAAAATTTTTTAAACGAAAGACACTTTTTAACTATGCGTGCGTTATTGCAATCGCTATAGCTGAATGCTGGCTTTCTTTCCATAAAACTGACAACCTTTTCAATAGCTTTTTTATTTCAGTCCAGATTTCATCACAATCATGTTTTTTATTTCCTTGTTCACTGTGACAGTGTGAACGCTGGAGAATAGTTTTTTTGGAAGATTTTATATCATACGATATTGATTTTCCTATGTTGAACTAAGCCATTAGTTACAATGAACTTGCCCTAGCGTCTAGTCTGTTTAACATTTCCACTTTTTACGATGACTCCAAAGTTGTCATCCTTTCCTCTTATTCCCATCATCTTTTGCATCAATACAAGCCATTAGGGTGAAATAAGTATAAGGAATTATCCAAATTAAATTTCCTGAAAAACAGAAATTTCAAACCAGTTACATATCACCCAAATAGTTCAAATATACACATCAAAATCATGTCCGGATATGCAGGGTTCCGGATATGCGGGATTCCGGATATGAGGCACTCCGGATATGAAGGATTATACTGTATGAAAAAGAAGCGAATCTAACGATTAAAATAAACCCTTGTTTAAAAGGGCCTGTCGTCATCGCGGATGTCACTAATCCTTTATTGGGCCTGTAAAAATTTTAGAGAGAGGAAGATTAATTTAACTGTAATTACGTCGTTGATAAATTAGCTTAAGACGTTAGTCTTCCTCTATTTGTGAGTGAATTAACCAGAAAATATATAGAAACAAGTATTACTTCATTCCATGAAAAGACAACAGGAGAAAAATGGTGGCTATCGCGGAAAGACACAGGAAGCCATATTTTAGTTTTTGTACAAATCAGACAAATTTCTGTAGATAGATTTACAACAGCATAAGCAGAATCTTTGAAATCTTGAAGTCATTTTGTGTCATGTTCTTTCAAGATGTAGGCAGTTGGGGTTCTCCATTAGGACAGGTTGACATTTCACCTTTTAAGGGAATCATCATTGCACTCGGTGGGAAAACTGGGGTTTGATGTAATAAGTTCTGACACGAAAAATTAGATTTATAGCTTACATCAATTTTTAACCATTTAATTTTAAAGATCGTCTGAAAAAATGTCTAGAAATACCTAATTTCCGCAGGTTTTTGCTTACAAACGGACTTCAAAATGTTACTAATTCAAGAATAAATCAGATAAAGTTAATATCTTTTGTCTTAGATACATTGAATGGAAACTATATTCAAACCAGAATTCTAATTATGAATCACCACAAGCAAAATATGTAATATTTTACTGTATTCGATAAGTAAAAAGTGTGTAAAAAGAATTGTAAAATATTACAAAAAAGGCAATTCAATGAATAAGATTTGTTAGATCATTTGTTAGATCATAATATAAACAAAAAATAGATAAAAGTATATATAATGCCATAATGCTACTGGGAACAAATTATGAAACAAAATGTTTTAAATTTGCATTTTTATTGAAAATCCCACTAAAACTACTTCTCTGTATAACACATTACATCTTAATAAAGCTAAATTGTCTGTATAATTTCACTTTGAAGTAAATGAAGGTCTTATTTGATGGCACAATAATTTAGTAATAATGTGCTTTTGTCATGCATTTTGTCCATATACAATTTGAAAAGCTTTAGTAAATTATAAATTTTAAAAGGCTTACACTGATCACCGGAAGAAAATCCCAACGCTACGATTTTGAACTTAATCTTAATCTTTAAACTCGTTTCCTCAAAAAACGGTAACGATTAGAAGAAAAATGTGTGTAATAATTTATCATGTTAAACCCCCACTTTGAACTGAGTTCACGGTTCCAAAATCGACCTTATTCTATATATCTTTATGTCTTTTCTTTCTCTAAGTAACTTTTGCTCCTTCACCATCACTCTTTGGCACTGTTCTGCTATACATTCACACAAATCCGTTAACTGAATTACTCACGGTTTTCTCCTGCTTCCCATTCCTTCAATATGTCCTGTGAGTGTTAAATTCTCTAGACCTCCTCTTCTTATGCGTCGTAGAAATGTTAACTGTGTTGGCAATAATTTTCTTGTTGTATCTTCTCTCCATGTTATTCTCAACATTCTCCAGAAGAAACACATCTCTGCTGATTCAAATCGCTTCTTTCTCTGCGAGGAGATTGTTTTGCATTCACTGCCGTATAGAAGATTAGATGTTCGGCACCGTATCCGAAACATTTGCCGTAAACATTTTTGCCGTAGGAAAACTTGATTCATGAATTTTCGCCGTCCAGGGTTTTTGCGGTAAGACAATTTCGCCGCACTTTTTTTTTTTTTTTTTGGTTTTGATGGATGAGATGGATGACAATTCTCGCCAAATATTTTACATACAGATAAATTATCAGTTTTCAGCAGGGTGAACACTTTAGTTTTACATTAATTATTTTCACACTTCACCGTATTTTCTATCTATTCTGTAAACAGTTAAGATCGTCAACAAATTTCACATCGGCTCTGGTACTTTCCACTTGACAGACCATTGTTATCGGTTGGCTGCACAAAAATATTGTCGAATGAATAAAGAAATTTTAAAGAGCTTAAGATATAACTCTCTTCCTTCTTTGAGTGTTCAAATTAGATATTCAATTCGGGTGTTTTAATTATATAACAGGGTGGTATTATAAATTGTTTAAATGGTTCTTTGCGTTTGATGAATTGAATGTCAATTATACTTTGAATTAAAAGGTGGTGTGTTGTCGTAATGACTGTTCAAATAAGCATATTCCAATATTTAGGTATTTATAATGAATTTAACACAGTTTATGTTTGCAAATAATTTCGCGCTCCTCACTGACGATGAGGAATGATGTAGGATTTTGATCCTATAACTTCGATTATTAAGATGTTTAAATTACAGTAACAATAGTTTGAGCCAGATATACTTGGTAACAAGGTACTTCGCATATTAAAAAAATGTGGCGAAATTGTCTTACGGCAAAAATCATATACAGCAAAGATTTCTACGGCGAATATTCCAGGGGAGAGTTTTCCTACGGCAAAAATGTTAACGGTGAATGTTCCTAGAACCGTTCAGCACACTTGTCTTCATTTCTAAAGACATTTTCTTATGTCTTGATACTTTCCGAAAGGCAACATTCCTTATTTTCCGGAAGGCAACTTTGCTAATGCTACACGCTTTAAGATTTGTGTCACATTAGATGTTGTCTGTTACGGCACTATCCACGTAGTTAAATTTCTGTACCTGCTTCATTTTGACATCTTCAGTAGAGTCTCTCTTTGCTGACAACTATGCAGCCTAGAGTGACTATGTCCTTCTAAAATATTGTCACTCTTGTTTCAAAGTCTGAGAGTAATTACTAATACTGCTGTAGTTACCATATTTTGAATAGTATCACAAAAGCTGACCGATATCCTCTACCAGATATTACTTCATTTACCTCTGATAAATAAAGAGATGTGACAGCAAGGCTTCAACAGCTACAGTAAAAATCGTAGGCAGCAGCATTCATCAGCAAGCAAGTTACGTTTATAGTTCCACTCAGTCTTGTGAAATAATGCGTTGTTTTTTGTTTGTTTGTTTTAATTTGATGACAGAGTAATTGCGAGTTCAATTCCTGAGCTGGGCAATGTGTACTTGGACTCAGTAGAAACGTGGTGAGAAAGAACTAAGCAGTAGTAAATAAGAACTAAACGAGATATTCCTGGACAGGGACAGCAGAACGAGAACATTTTATCCCCGTTGATTAAATAAAGGCGTCAGTTCGAAATTCTCTTATGTGCCATGCGTGATACACGCTTAGGCGATCATGTATCTTTCGACCGACACATGACTGACAAGGCAGATTTTTTCTGGCAGTAGGTTGCCATTTCTTTCTGCGGTAGACCAGTTGCCACCCAAGTCTATAGTGCCCGGTCTGTCCTGCTATTTACCCATACGGGAGAAGAATAGGATTCATACCTTTCCCAAGGGTATTAGCACAAAAGTGAATGTAATGGATTCAACTGGAATTTGAACTCGGCTCTCCAATTCCTCAATCCGAGCCGCTATCCAATACTCCACTCCACCGTGTCTCTCAAGTTTACTCGGATAGAAAATCACTTAATAAAGGCCGGGGGACAAGATAACCGATATGTTGTGATAACAACAAAGATGAGGACAATAGTCCGTCTATAAGTACTGTATATAACAATAACTCCTTACCTCGACAACAAATGAGTTTTCAGAAATAGACTTTAGGTAATCAGTAGATAAAAGTGCTTCCTACCAAAAAGTTTAGTTACTGCCATTTAAAAAGATCAGACCGAAAAAAGGAGTACTGCTGCCCACTCTTCACTTTCCATTCACGATAGAGTCTAAAAGCGTCTCCGCGTCCTTGTGGGTGACAAATTACCCCCCTACAACTCCTTTCCCACAGATGAAATGTCGCAAGCCTCTGGCTATTGATAATCCATGGAAAGTGCTCAGACGAACTACATTCCTTAGTTCCACTAGTTCTAAAATTCACGGTGAAGACCCACCGTACCCCGCACATTGTAGCGAACCACCCTTATTCCCTTCATTGGTGACATGTAAGTTTCACTCGAGCAGCTTCTTCTGTGGAACCGACTCCCGAGAGGATGTTTTCCCGATCACTACAATCTTAACCTGTTCACGTCTAGGGTTAATCGTTATCTTCCTCACATATACGCATAAACTGTACCTCTTACTGGAGTAGCTCTCTGGCCTTGTACAGGATGAGCATCAATATGAAAAAGGAAAAAAAATTGAAAAAATATTATATATTCTACGATAAAAACTGCGACAGTAACAATTCAAAACTCTATGGATAATATATTTACTTTTTTGTGTGTATATATAGATCATTGTCTTTCAACCCTTTTTTTTTAATCTCATAACACATTTGAACCTAGAGTTAAATGTCCATGACACACTTAAAAGTACTTTGAAATGTTCCACCGGCTTTTCGAACAACTGAAAATGTTTGGATTTCAATGTCTTTTTAATTTGCATGGAGCCATAGATTTTTTTGCTCGTGTTTCGGCACAAATTACACACGCGGGACGTGATGAGATTTCCTACCTTAAACCAAATGATAAATATTCATTATTTTCCTATGCTTCTTGATTTCTGGGGAACATGGGCCGCCACAAACACCTCTTCAACGGACGCGGTTCCGGGCGATCCTCTTCAGCTCGGGCCATATCGCCCCGGCTGCCTACACTTCTGTGTCAACACTTCTCCGCCAAGTCTGTTTTGGTCAACCCACTTTTCGCTTCCCTTGTGGATTCCAGTCAAGGGCCTGCCTGGTGACACTAGAGGTTGGTCCTCCAGTTTGGGGGTTGTGCAGTAGGCTAACAACCTACTCATTTAAAAACTGGCTTGTTACAGAAACCACAACGATGTCTTTCACCAATGACATGGCCAAGGAAGAGTCCTCCAAAGTGGAGTCTATGAGGCGTGCTAGTGAAATACCCCGGGAAGCCAGTGCGCCGACAACTCTTCTGACGACTACGTCAACCACCAGGATAGGGACCTGGAACATCAGAACTCTATACGAGACCAGCAAAATAGCACAGGTTTGCTGAGAATCTTCGTTATATTGACGAATAATTGTTCTTAATTTCGTTGCTCATCTACTGGATGAAGCAGCCTTCGACACACCAGCGTCGTCTTCGAATTTTTGTTTCTTAAAATTAAAACCCCGTCCATTTTAATCGAACGCTGTTTAATAAAACAAAAGGTTTCTGTTCGAGTTACACGTCCTTTCATCTTCGGGCAGAATTCAGTATGTGCACAATGAGAGATTTTTTGAGTCATTCCAAAAATCAACTTTAGATGATTTCGTCATATATCAGTGTTTATCGGAAAGTTTTTTTTTCAAATCGCACCGTCCATGAAAGAGTCCCGCATCCTCATTTCGCAGACCCCACCTACTTTATTATAACAATGATATACTCGTATAATCAGTTTAATGGGGTTTTCATTTTGATATGTACACTTATTTTACTTTGGACTTCTTTCGAAAATAATTTAATTAATGGCATTTATAAATCTTCACGGGACACCTACGATCCACTCGCGGTTCATCAGTGAGTCGCAGAACACTTTTTTTTAAAGCTTTTCACCCCAGGCAAGGCTGGAAGCCACTAGCACGCAAGGGGTTACAGAGGATTTGGAGCGAGAGCAAATAGGAGTGTTAGAGGAAAGGATGTGGAGAAGGATAGAGGATAGATCAAGGCAACTGGAGATGTCGATTGACATTACATTTGAATAGTTGGAGATCATAGTCATCAGGGAAACAGTAATGAAGAAGGGAGTTCCATAGGCGTGAGGTGCGAGATATGAAGCTATTGGAGTAGAAGAGACGTCTACATTTAACAGTTTCAACAGTGAAAGGGTGGGAATGGGATGCCAGCCACGTAGGACACTTGAATTCATGGCGCCTGGGAACCAGCGAAAGCAGCTCCTCGGAGCAATTACCATAAAAGTATTTATAAAAGAGACAGAGAGAGGCGACGGTGCGTCTGTGAGAGAGAGACTGCAGACGAGAAGCCAGATCAGGGCCAATTACATTGCATACCAGTCTCTGGATCTTATCAAGAACCTTGGGGCAAACAGAAGGGGCTCCAGACCATATATGGCAGCAATAATCCATGCAAGGGCGGATGGTTGATTTATAAATTTGGAGGATCGATTCAGGGGAGAACATGTTGACAATCATTGATTTGAGTTGATACACTTCTACTTAGTGATAATGAAATGGCAAATACAGAATATTTAGATTGTGGTTTAAATTTCAGATGAAAATAATTACAAAATTTCTTTGTCCTTCGGAGTATGGATCAGTTATAAGACATTTAGTAAAGGAGATGAGGAAATACTTAAATATAGAACAGGCTACGGTAGAGATAGTTTCATACAACAAAATCCAGCGACGAATATGCAATATGATAGGTCCTGATCTGGCATCTAGTCTACAATAGCTATCCCACAGATGTGTTGTGGTCCCACCTCTGTCTCTTCTACAAATATTTTCACAGTAACTGTTCCGACGAGCTACTTTCGCTGGTGCCTGGACTACATGAATTTAAGCGAGCTACCGGGCTGGCATCTCGGTCCAACCCTTTCACTGTCAAAACGGTTAAATGTAACCGTCTCTTCTTCTCAAACAGCTACTTCTCCTGCACTTCCCATCTGTGGAACCCCCTTCCCCTTACTTGCTTCCCTGATGACTATAATCTTCAAATATTCAAGTGTAATGTCAATCGACATATGACACCCTGAGCTTGTTCCCCGTCCTTCTCTGTATCCTTTCCTCAAACTCACGTCTTCACTCTTGTTCTCAATCCTCTATAACTCCTAGCGTGCTAGTGGCACTCTCGCCTTGCTTAGGGTGAATTGCCTTAAAAAAAAAAAGAAAGTTCGAGCCATGTTCTTAAATAGCCTCGCCAGATCGTCAGATCGTCAGATCATGCAAGGTGCCAAACCCGTTCAGAAATGTCTAAACTGTCAGCTGTGTACAACCGCTTTCTAAGATCAATGGTTAAAACGACTGAAACCTGTAGGTCTCCGCGAGGACCATCTTTCTTCGAACATAGTGGACTGTCGCTACAGAATTAGAAACAAAGAAATGTACCAGATAACAGAAACATCACTTGAAGACTTTCAACAAAAACAGCAACAATTAAAGTGGATAGCATACGTAAGGCGAAGAGAACATATTAACATAATCATGATGTTGATGTTCCGCACTACTTCAAACAAAAGGTTAGGAAGGAAACCTCCATCAATACTGGAAAGAGCGATAACAGTTACGGGACTTAAGAAAGATATTTTCTTGGCAAATTGTTTTAAGAGAAAGAGTTTAATAAATTCCAACAGACAGTTGCACTGAATAAGGAATTTTTCCTCATAAGAAAACGGCTAATATTACAATTTCCATTTGACCAAAAATGTACCAGTTTTAATTTTGGGGTTATATTTTGAGTATAGAATAAAAACGTTAATGAATCGAAATCTTTCCCATACACCAAAAGCTTCTAATTAACCTAAATTGCTGGATATGATGGGCTTTTAACGTAAAATTATCCCCAATTATACCAAAATAGTTTGAACTGATGAAACTATTTATATTCTGTTCTTATTTTTCGAATTATCCGTTATTTGCAAAAGACTCTAAATTATGTAAAAGCTTTGTCATGTGACTGCCATAGTTCACCAGAAATTTGAAGACTTTGCTTATCAATTGGTCACTGACAATAATCAGTATTCAGTTCTGTTGGTTCAGCATTACAATAAATGATAGATTAGATACCCACTATGTTCTCTTTCAGAAAAGAGCCAACTCAGGAAAAAATATTCTACATTCAACAGAGAATTGCTAACAGCTTATTTAGCAGTTTCAATTACGCCACTTCATTGAAATTCACCAAATTATTTTTACTGACCGACTCTTTGGGACTTTGGGACATATCACAGTTTAAACCAAACAAAATTGGATCACCAACAAGAAAACATCTCAACATTAAGTACATTTCTGATATAACACACGTCAAGATGGATTATCTGTTTCTATCTCACGTCTGGTTTTTGTGCTACAAATTGATTCTTGTGATTAACCAGAAATTGTTGATGAAGAAAAATATTGAATCTTTTACAAAAAGTGTTTTTAGTGTCAGGTAATAATTCTCGTTACTGTGATACACCATTTTTTTATCCTAAAAATTTTGTATCGAAAGCTTTTGATATTTCTCATTCATTCTCAATTTGGTATTGGAACATCTATAAAGTTAATTAACTCCAGATACTAGTTGCTAAATATGGACAAATCTATATGTATTTTTGTTGCCATACTCACAATGTTTAGTCCTCTATATCTCTGAGATGAGGTATTATAATTACTTGCATTATTTCCATTATTCGGACTGTTATCCTCATCTTCATTGCCATATTCACAACGACCACAGAAAGAAACGGCAACCTACTGCGAAAAAGGTTTTTGTCTAGTCAGTCATGAATCGAAAAAGATATGATGGCCCAAGCCTGTATCACGTATGTCATTTAACTGATTGGCTAATAATTTCACTGTTGAAATTGCTAGTTGTAACCGTAATTTCCACGCTAATAATGTCATCTCACGCACTTCTCATTTGTGGAACTCCTTTTCTCTCCCAGGTCATTGGTTGGTCGCCAACTTACGATCTTTAAAAATTTATATGCAATGTTCATTGTCATTCTTATTCTAAAAGAATATCGTTCTATTATTTCCTGTCTGTTTCTTTCACTATCGTTAATCACTTGCATTTGTGGCTTTTACCTCCGCAGATTCACTAAAAATGAGCATTCATTATAAAAAAAATGCCTCAAACGTAATAAAAACAAAGTTTTATCGTCAAAATGTTGTTATTATTTTGAGGAAAGACCAAAGAATTTTCCATTATTAAATCAGGTTTTAATCCTTTGAACGTCCGAAATTTTGGTTAAAACTTTTCTTTTTCTTGAGTCAGCGTTGAAACCAAAGATTAATGAAGGGAATTTTACTGTCTTTTTTGCGTTGAAAAACACATTGATTTGGAAATTCTTGAAAAAATTAGATAATTGTCGAATTTTAATGAAACTTTCAGGACTTATTTACAGACTAGCTTAAAAGTCTCCCTATCGGGGGGGGGGCATTTAAGCTAGCTCCTGTGGAGGGTACTTAATTGGGCTTTCATTCCAATAGGTAGGAAGGAGTAGATGCGATAGATTACAATGAACTATAGAAGAACTCAAAATTTATCGCTGCATTTAAGTAATGCATTAATTTTTTTTTTCTTAAGCGTTTCACTCAAGCAAGGCGGGAAGCCACTAGCACGCAAGGGGTTACAGAGAGTTGGAGCGAGAGCAAATAGGAGTGATAGAGGAAAGGATGAAGAGAAGGATAGGGGATAGATAAGGGCATCTGGAGACGTCGATTAAGATATTACATTTGAATAGTTGGAGATTATAGCTATCAAGGAAACAGGAAGAGGGGAGGGAGTTCCACAGGCGAGAGGTGCGTGACATGAAGCTATTGGAGTAGAAGAGACGGCTACATTTAACAGTTTCGACAGTGAAAGGGTGTGAGCGAGATGCCAGTCTAGTTGAACGCTTAAATTCATGGAGTATGGGAGCCGCTGTCCATTACTTAACCGTAACCCTTAACGTAACATTCAGCCTGAAGTGCTCCCCGGGCCCTGTACAGAGTGAACCCTACTCTAAAAAAAAATGCATATCGCCATGTTAAAAAATCCATTTCTACGATATTTTAAAACAAAAAAGGAAAGTAATATTTATTTAAAATCAGATTAATTCAAAATTAAATCAGATAATCTTCCTTAAATAAAGTTTCAGAAATATACTTTATTTTATTTTTGAAAGAATTTTTAATAAAGAGAATAACATTGTGATTACAGATGGCTAAAAATGGCGCTAAAATCAGCGACCTTTAGTGATTTTAAAACAAAACTCCTTCCAGTCAATTTATATTAGTTTTGAAATACAACGAAATATTTTGCTTACTGAAAATATAAAATAATTTAATCTATTAGCTTGAAATTAAAACTAAAATAAAAGCTTCAAGAAAGATTTTCCTTTTTAAAAATGCATTTTAAATCTGAGCTATCGCGAATCTGTGAAGGTGCCTATTTTTACAGCCTTTGCTTGGTGTGAAAAGATTTAAAAGGAAAAGGGCTAGGCTTAAACTCGGCCCGCCAATTTTAATTATCGCGTCGATAACTGCTACACACTTCAGTTAAATGTTTCAACGTATTTTAATGCTATTATTACTAGTAATTGTTGAAAAATCTCAAGTTAGCTATCATTTCATGACCGAGTCTTTTTACGAGTAATAGCCACGTGTTTACAAATGGCGGAACAGTAAGAGGAAATAAGCCTTTCCTACTTTTAGAAGCATTTCTCTCAGCCTCATTTTGGCAGCAGTTGGCCTTACATTGCTGAAGAATTCCAGCAGTCGTGGAAGCCGGGGGGGGGGGACGGTGAGGAAAGGCGCGCTAATTAGCACTGCTGAAATATTTACCACAATTAATTCATTAAATTTCAAGAGCAATTAATTACTTATAATCGAGCGCGAGCTAATGTTCAACAACATCCTACGGTAAGGGGGGTAGCGGCACAGATTGTATCATTGAGCAACAATTACAACATGTGCTGAGATGCTGAAAATAACCACTTCACAAAATATGACCAAATGACAAAACATTAGAATTTTATTGTTTCGGTCGGAGTGAGAATTTTCCAGCAGCCACATCGTACATAGATAGATAGATAGATAGATAGATAGATAGATAGATAGATAGATAGATAGATAGATTAAGAAAGATAGATAGATAGATAGATAGATAGATAGATAGATAGATAGATAGATATGAACAGATTAAGATAGATAGGTAGATAGATAGATAGATAGATAGATAGATAGATAGATAGATAGATAGATAGATAGATAGATATGAACAGAACCAGATAGATAGATAGATAGATAGATAGATAGATAGATAGATAGATAGATAGATATGAACAGATTAAGATAGATAGATAGATAGATTGATAGATAGATAGATAGATAGATATGAACAGATTAAGATAGATAGATAGATAGATAGATAGATAGATATGAGCAGATTAACATAGATAGATAGATAGATAGATAGATAGATAGATAGATAGATATGAATAGAACTAGATAGATAGATAGATAGAGGGATAGGTATGAATAGAACCAGATAGATAGATAGATAGATAGATAGATAGATATGAATAGAACCAGATAGATAGATAGATAGATAGATAGATAGATAGATAGATATGAATAGAACCAGATAGATAGATAGATAGATAGATAGATAGATAGATAGATAGATAGATATGAATAGAACCAGATAGATAGATAGATAGATAGATAGATAGATAGATAGATAGATAGATAGATATGAATAGAACCAGATAGATAGATAGATAGATAGATAGATAGATAGGAACAGATTAAGCTAGCTAGTTGAGATTGGTAGACATATAAATGAACTGAGATAGGATTATATATTTGCAAGTGCCCTAAAGCAATCCACCGAGATTCATACAACAGTTCCCAATATCTTTTGAACAATGTTAGCGAAATGCTTAAAGTGTCTTTGAGTTTTACCATTGCAATCAATTCTATTCCGTTTACAAGACTTAGTAAAATCCAAACGTTAGGAAAATGCGTTCCTCATAAAATTGCAAAAGTTTCAAAACTTATCTATCTTTTCTGGCTAAATATAGAAAAGTCACATTTATAAAATACAAACCACAGAGGATGTAAAAATGGATTTATTGCTAGAATTTCAAAACAACGGAAATAATAAATGCACAAAATGGAAGCAATACATTCTGTTAAATATCTGTCGTTCTAATTCTGTCTCTGACTGCATTGACTATGCACTAATGCTCTCGGGAAAGGCTTAACTCCGTCTCTTTCACCCGCAGGCTATAGTTAAATTGAAGGACAGTTTGACCCCTTTAACCTTGTAAAGCAGTCCATCTTGGACGTCAGCTAGCGCTCTGGTTACACAAACATTCACTTGCTACAGAAAACGCAGTCTTTCCTCATCTCCACAAAGGTGTCTACGTGAATAAACTGCAAAAATGGTTATAACTCTATATTTCAACTCTGTAGTCTGACGTCTCCGTCTGAGCTCTGAAATTTTATTTATTTTTATTTTCTCCTCAATAGGAGTAGATAGGTTTGTCCATCGTTAGCTTCACACTCCTCCCCGGTCTTTTGATCAGGAATAGAATTTAATCCTTTGTTCCCTGTTTAAGATCGGGTTTCCAGTTTCTTCTAAAGTTTTTTTTTTATTCTCTTTCACTCCCAGTAGCCCCTTGCATCTTAGTGGCATCGTCACCTTGCTTGGGGTGAATTGATTAAAAAATATTAACTCGTTTATCTGTTATAACTGCCAGCATGCTTCATTAGATAAGGAGTAAGACATTTGGGGTTCTTGTCGAGGATCGAACTCACAACTCTAACGAGTGATATCACAAACTCAAAATCATTCTCCAGCAATAATGAAGAATAAATACTCAAATAAAGTTGAAAAAGACAAGCATTAAAAACTTATTATTTTAAGGATTAGTCAAACTGCGCCATACTAACTTAATATTTATGGGGCGTTGATCGATACTGAGAAACTTATAGTCTGACAAACCGAAGAAGGGATTTAGTTTCTTTCGAAGCCCGCCTAAATTATGCCCTAGTGCAAAACTAAGCGAAGCTTATTAAACTAGATGCCGTATTACTTAGGTTAATTCGTCCTACCTTTAAAAAAATATAAAGAAAATTTTTAAAATAATTTTTGGGGATTGGCATTTATTAGATCTTCCTCTGTATACGACATTTGTCAGAATCGAAACATACTGATTTTTTTATCTTTTTAGAAGAGGCTTCCGCCCGTAATATAAATAAATTGATACAGTATTTACATTAGTCGGACTATTGTCCTCATCTTTGTCGCCATATTTGTCACAACGTTTCGGCCGTTGTACGCTCCGGCCTTCTTCAGGTGGTTGGAATTTCGAACCGAACCCTTTATTTCGATCACTGGGGTAGACTGTTCTAGTTCCACGAGCCATGTTTGATGGATGTCAGTTATCAGTTATCTCCTGGTAATTTTCCCTCTGAAAGTTCTCCACTGCCTGAACCGGGTATTGAACGCACACTCTTTGGGTCTGTCACTGGATCTAACCAACGCCTTTATCCACTGCACCATGTGTCCTTGCGAAAAAGTAGTACGCAGTTATCAGTGACGCTAGCACAGTTTAAACAAAGAGTAGATAGCTCTTTCAAAAGTCGATTTGACACTGTATTTATATTCTAAAATAATACAAAAATCAATATTTTTTTTCTTTATATGAACTCCCTTCTAAAATTATAAAAAAAATAAACATCAGTATTTTTCGATACTGATAAATTTCATGGGTAAAGCTCTCATGAATGTCATCTACAAAAACTGTTCCCAAAAAACATTCCTCTCTACATTTTGCGAACAGACTAGTAATGTCCTTGAAAGCTATTTTCGATCAATGATCGAATTTGTTTTCTTTACCGTTATATTCAGACATGCCAATGTTAAGGGGTTCCTTTCTTTTCTACTTTAATGGGGACAGTCCTATATAAATGGGTGAATTTGTCAGTCAGATTTTATACTTTACTTCAGAGTAGGACGTACCTGTGATAGCCGTACCGGAAGTAGTTCGATTTTATAAGAACATGCGTGTATATCTTCGCTCTCATTTCTTAAATTGAATATCGATTTGCTCCCTCGATTAACGTTTAATACGTACTTCTTATTTATTTACTTTTATGCTTTAAACGAAAGAATTATGTAAAAAAAAACAAAAACATTTTTATCTTCAGCAAACAGTCCACATTTATTTCTTCTTCTTCTTCTTCTTCTTCTTCTTCTTCTTCTTCTTCTTCTTCTTCTTCTTCTTCTTCTTCTATGTGCCGTGTCCCTTCAGGACGTAGGGGGTAATGGCTCGCCACAATTTCTTTAATAAATTTTGTCCCTCTGTTATCTCTCCTAGACCTTGTTCCGCCATCCATTTACTCACTAAGCCGGTTAGGCGTTGTTTTCCTCTGACCCTATTGTCTGTAAATTTTCTAAGCCGTCTTTCCTCATAGTGTGTCCTTGAAATCTCAACTGTTACTTTCTGATTCTAAGTAGAAGTTTCCTTTTTGTTTCCATTTTCATCGTCGTTCCTAAACATGTTCGGTCACTGGTATCCTCAGCGTGCTTCTGTAGAACTACATTTCTGTTGCTTCAAATCTCTTCATCTGTGAGAAGATTGTCCAGCATTCGCTGCCATATAGGAGGATTGCATTGCATTTCTGTAGGAAAATCATTTGAAACGGATTTTTACAGTTTGACTGCATTACTATAGTAAAAATCATTTGTATTGCATTTGTATAGAAAAATAATTGATAATGCATTTTTATGGAAAAAATTTTGTCGGGTATTTCTGTAGTAAAATAATTTGCACTGGGTTTCTTTAGGAAATTTTTTACAAATACTTTCACGGTAACTGCTCCGATGAGCTGCTTTCGCTGGTTCCCAAACTTCATGAATATAAGCGCTCAACTAGGCTGGCATCTCGCTCTTACCCTTTCACTGTCGAAACTGTTAAATGTAGCCGTCTATTCTACTCCAATAGCTTCATGTCTCGCACTTCTCGCCTGTGGAACTCCCGCCCCATTTTTGTTTTCCTGATGGCTATAATCTCCAACTATTCAAATGTAACGTCAATCGACGTCTCCAGATGCCCGGATCTATGCCCTATCCTTCTCTTCATCCTTTCCTCTATCACTCCTATTTGCTCTCGCTCCAACTCTCTGTAACCCCTTGCGTGCTAGTGGCTTCCCGCCTTGCTTGGGGTTGAATGCTTAAAACAAATGTATATTATTTACGATGCATTTTATAGTGAGGCATACATTTCTATAATAAAATCAATCACAATGCCTTTCCTTTATAAATAGAACATTTTTCTTCTGCCAATATCAATTGCTGACCTCTGAAAATCCCTTTCTTCCTGGTTTTCAAAGTCTATAAATTGAGTACCGAAATTCGCTAAAACGATTCATAGTGCAAAAATGGCAAAAATTATGATTTGTAGAATTTTTCTCTACCGGTAGTAAAAATATTGCTGGTACAAAAAATGGCTTTTACCAAGTGAACTGGTGGTAAGGGTAACAAAAACGTTAACCGCTTCCTTATATTTCATTCCATTGACTGAACAGTCAGTGCTAATTTCAGTCGAACTCTATAGAATCTTTTTCTTTAAATGATTTTACAAGAAAAAGGTTTTTCAAGCCCAGTAACTGTTATCGCTCTTTCCAGTATCGATAGCGGTTTCCTTTCTAACCTTTTATTTTAAGTGGTGTGGAATATCAACATGTAGTTTATGTCATTATTTTCCTTTTAAAGTACATGTATTATCCATTTTCGTTGTCGCTGCTGTTAAAAGACCTCAGGTGATGTTTCTCTTATATGGTACAGTTTTTGAGATCCGGTAGTTTCAAGAAAGGTGGTCCACGTTAAAACCTACATGCTTCATTCACTCGTAGCCAATTTTAACCATCACCCTGCGGTGGAGTATCAATAAAGTCGATGGGCTTCAATGAATAAGCTGGAAGACAATTAATCCAGTTAATGAGATCCGAGAGCTAATACTTAACTTTCGGATTATCTAATCGAAGCAGTTTTTTATTCTTCAGAGAGAATCACGTGACCACAGCATTACGAGACATTCGGCAGATAAGTCTGAAAATAGGCTCCCCGATTAATTTCACGAATTTATCGATATTTCTGAGATGAAGTATTGTAACTATTTACACTATTGTCCTCATTTTTATTGCTATATTTCAGTCGTTGTACGCTCCGACCTTCTTCAGGTGATATTCGTTAGAATTTCGAACCGGGAATTAGAATAATCTACCCACATGGACTAAATAAAGATTTCGGTTCGAAATTCTAAAGAATATCACCTGAAGAAGGCTGGAGCGTACAACGGCCGAAACGTAGTGAATATGGTAATAAAGGTGATGACAACAGTTCGAACGAGATTCACGCGTTCAGTTAAAATATTTAACAATAAACTCGCTTGATATAGGTAAATTGACTGATTGATTTGTTTTCTACAGTTTATCGATTTTTTCCAGATTTTTTCAAGCCAGAAAATATTTTTAACTTGAAAGAATTTTTTTGTTGTTCATGTAATAATGATTTAGTGATACAAGTTTTACCCATAGCTGGGGGGATAAGAGTTGGATTCATACTTTTCCCAAAGGTATTTGCGTCTAAGTGAATATAATGAACCCAACTGGAATTGGAACTAGGTTCTCCGATTAACAATTCCATGGCTTTATGCTTTACACCACCCGCACACCCAAGCTTAGAGAACCTGGTATTCCCATGCAGTCAACCATCTATGTACTGACCAGGCTCGATGTTGCTTAACTTCGATGATCGTACGGGAACCGATGATGTGGCCGTAAGCTTCGTCCGATATTGGGTAGTCATTAGTTTAGTAACATGCATAGCATTTTCTTCTTTCATTTGATAGATACGTATATATTGGCATACATGCCTTCATATATATATATATATATATATATATATATATATATATATATATATATATATATATATATATATATATATATATATATAGGGTGTCCATAAAGTTCGTGCGCACTCTTAAAAAATTATAACTTTATTTGTATTTGCAATAGAAATAATCTGTAAAAAAATGTTATAAAGTTTAATGTACCTAGCTTTAAGTATAGCTAAAATAACTAATGTAACTTCAGGCATTACTGTAAATCAGTTGGCAAATGTTTTCCTTGAAGTGCAAAATCGTATTACCCTTTGTATTGCTAATGATGGAGGACATGTGGAAACTTAAATAAAATTTCAATAAAACCTTAAAAAATATAGATTTACTTCTTTCTAATCCTTTTTATAAATTATTTCTATTGCAATTACAAATAAACTTATAATTTTTTAAAAGTGCACACGAACTTTATGGACACCCTGTATATGTGTGTGTGCGTTTGTGTGTGAGTGAGTATAATATTAATAAAAATATTGGTAATCCTTATGGAATTTCCAAAAGGATATAGATCCAGTGAGAGTTCCATGTCAGACACAGAGCAATAATTATTATATAATGAAGAACAAACACTTTAAACACCATGAGGTGATATTTATTTCGTTGAAGTCGGTAAAAATCGCCTCAACTCTTCAGGCATTTTAATGCAAATATAAATGAAAAAAAAATCACTTCCGGTTTAAAAATTAAGAAATTTACGTTAAATATACTGATCCCATATTGAGAGAGTGGGAAAAAGAAAGATGTAAATTTATGAGCGTGTAAGCGGAGGGGAGAACGGAGATGGTGTGTATAACGAGAGAGAGGGCGAGAGAGAGAGAGAGAGGAGTGAAAGAGAAAATAATTGATTTGACAGGGAGACAAAAAGAGTTCGTCTCAGTTGTATTAACTGATATTAGTACCCGTGGTGATCTAATTTAGCAAACGGATTGTGGGCATAAGTTGTTACATGAAATACCAGTTGAGAATATCCATAAAAATAAGACAAATTTAAGGGTACAGCAAAGTATTGGGCAGTCATATTACTAAATTATTTCTTAATAAAAAAAAGGTACCCTTCAATAGGGTTCCAACGTCCGTCCAGTTTTGTAAGGGAAACTACCACCTGATTCGGAGATCTTTAGACCGTTAAAATGGGCTGTGAAGCTCTCTGTGACCGAGCGGTTTAAAGCAATTTATATCTTACTGTAGTGTCTCCTACAAAAGGGGACACAAATTACAAACTTACCTGATACCATATTTTCTTTATTACATCTCTCGAATGTGGAAGTAATTCCCACTGTTAATATATATATATATATATATATATATATATATATAGAGAGAGAGAGAGAGAGAGAGAGAGAGAGACAGAGACAGAGACAGAGACAGAGACAGAGACAGAGAGAGAGAGAGAGAGGGAGGGGAGAGAGAGGATTCATGGAAATAAAATTTTTCACTTAGCTGATTGATGTTATATTCAGCACCTTGACTCCGTAGACGAACTGTTTCGTAATCTTTCCGTCCACTCGTCAGGAGGCTTCAGCAATTTTATTTGTATTAACCTTCTTAATGTTCTATCTCTGATATCGAGCACTTTATTACAGAGACTGCTTGTCTTAAATGTCCTTTCGTTCAGACTTCCACTGACTGGCAGAATTTCTGGCTTTACAATATTTCTGTTATATATATATATATATATATATATATATATATATATATATTTTTAATCATATCACCCCAAGCAAGGCCGGAGGCCACTATCACGCAAGGGTTTAAAGAAGGGTTGGAGGAAGAGCAGATAGGAGTGGCAAGGGAGGGGATGTGGAGAAAGAGAAAGACAGTGGGTCGATCAAGGCAAGGGTGCCACAAAAGATCCGGAGCGAGAGCAGATAGGAATGAAAAATGAAAGAATGTGGAGAAGGGAAGTGTTTAGATCAAGGCAACTGGAGATGTCGATTGACGCTACACTTAAACCGTTGGAGATTGTATTTGTCAGGGAAACAGTAATAGGGAAGGGAGTTCCATAGGCGAGATGTGCGAGACATGAAGCTATTGGAGTAGAAGAGACGTCTACATCTAACAGTTTCCACGGTGTAGGGGTGGGAGCGGGATACCAGCCTGGTGGGGCGTTTAAATTCACGATGCCTGGGGACAAGCGAACGCAACTCCTCAGAGCAATTACCGTGGAAGTACTTGTAAAAAAGGCAGAGCGATGCAACATCGCGTCTGTGAGAGAGCGACAGCAGACGAGATGACAGATCAGGGCCAATCACGTTGCCTATCCGTCTCTGGATCTTATATATATATAGTTGATTTCCCCCTGCTCCTCCTCGCCTTCTACCGCACCTCACATCGTGCGCTTAGTCATTTATTTATTTTTTTAAAACATGTAGCGTTGATAAATTTTTATTTTTAAAAAATAAAGCGTTAGGAATCAATTGACCGAAATCGCCTGAAGATACCGAAAGGCTGAAATCAAGGTAGCGGGCTGATATCTCTCTCTCTCTCTCTCTCTCTCTCTCTCTCTCTCTCTCTCTGCATATATATATATATATATATAGTCAAACCTAATGAGCCAGACACACCTACCAAGGTTTCACTTAGGCAGATCGTCAGGGTCGGCTGGCTAAAGAGGCAACAGAAACTGGCATATATATGGAGACGACCACCAAGACAACAAACCTTCTTTTCCTTCGTGATTGATTTGGCTGTTGTTAAATCAAGAGTTCGAAGGTTTTTCGACACGAGTATAGTTACCTATATTATATATATATATATATATATATATATATATATATATATATATATATATATATATATATATATATATAAATAAGTAATTCATTGAGTCTGAAAGAAACCTCGACAGAATGCAGAAAGCACTGGACGGCCGTTTCGTCCTATATATGGGACTCATCAGCAGTGCGCATCCACTACCGAGAATTGAAACCCTGACAGTTAGGTTATTAAACAAATGTCATACTCAATGAATTACTGATTTATAATTATCAAATCCTCCTAACAATTTCTATCATGTCTATATCATTGCTTGATCCGGCTTCTAATGCTTCAGTTTGAGCGGCTTGGTGATAGTAGTCGTGGCTCCAGGGGGCACAGTTCTATGGTTAAAGTGAATTTCAGTTGAGTTCCACCACGGAATATGCGAGCGAGCGGCGCTATATTGAGTCTGATTTGCTACCTCTTCGTCATCGATGCCCGTTGGCACAGTTGGTATGACGTTTGCTTGATAACCTAACTGTAGTGGATGCCCACTGCTGATGAGTCCCAAATATAGGACGAAACGGCCGTCCAGTGCTTTCTGCATTCTGTTGAGATTTCTTTCAGACTCAATGAATTACTTATTTATAATTATCAAATCCTCCTAACAATTTCTATCATATATATTTATGTCTGATTAAATAAATTATAGATATTATATCTGCTTATTTTTAACATAATCTGTTCATACTCACGAATAACCTTCCGTGTATTGCAATTAAATGATGTGAGAAATGTGCTGTAACTGTGAAAATCGCTTTCATTTTCCAAGTACTTTCGATCTTCTTCGAAGATCATCTCTAGGCGTGCAAGTAGTAATGCAAAACTGTGTGTTGCTATCCATTACTGTACTTCTTTTTCTTTTTGCTTTTAAATGCAATGGTTAACAGTCATGCTTAGCATTCATTAGAACGTGAAAAAAATTATCCACTATGGAATTTTTATTGTATGTTGTAATATCATGGTCATGCGCGCATAAAAGCTTGAAAACTGTTCATTTTATAGGCATTTCAGAACATAACTACAGTATTCGTAGCTGATTTTATTCAGTGTCGGCTTTATTTTTTTTTAAATGTAGATTGCTTCGAGGATCTGTAGTTTTAATTTGTTATTTTCTTGGTGTAGGATAGTTATGTTATCTATCAGTATACTTTTATACTGTGAATGTAGACAGTAATGTTGGTGTAGATGTCTGGCAATGTACGAATGGTCAGACATGTGTAGTATCGTATATCCAACATATATATATATATATATGTCTCATATCGAGAATATTTAACATCGATAAACATAAAGAAAAAAAATGAATTTTTTTTTTCATCATTTTTGCCTGATGACGGTCGCGAGACCGGAAACACGTGTAGCAAAATTATGGAAAATTAAACATAATATTTTTTTAAAATCCACATTACAACCAAAAACGTTTGCTGTTTCTCTCTTCTTTCTAATATACACACTTTTCTCTCGTTGGAACTACTATAACCTCTTCCTCATATATATATATATATATATATATATATATATATATATATATATATATATATATATATATATATATATGTTTTTCTATCGGAGATACATTCTTCCAAGGGACATTTGAATTGATATATAATGTTGGTTTTACGTAATACATCAATTCGTGGAATGAGTTATTGTGAATAATTAAATCGCTTGTATTATATTTTTTTATAATATATGATCAATTTTATTTTTTTATTATGATCCATGGAAGATATATTAGTACGAATGAGAGTTTTTATGATTTTCTCATCCTGTTTATTGTAAGCATGCATCTGGTTACAATATAAGAGTTTGAAATATTTAAAGCCCTTTAAAGAAGTACCATGTTCTATTTGACGTGTGTTTTATATTATTACTTGCAGCCCTGGAGATGATCTCTGAAGAAGATCGAAAGTTCTTGGGAAATACAAGCGATTTTCACAGTTATAGCACATATCTCACATCATTTAATTGCAATACACGGAAGGTTATTCGTGAGTATGAACGGATTATGTTAAAAATAAGCAGACATAATGTCTGCAATTTATTTAATCAGACATGCCTAAAAGAGAATTTGTTGCCTAAATACACAAATATATTATTATTATTATTATTATTAATCTCTAATATTACTACTATAGGCTCTGATATTAATATTATAGGCACGAATATTAATACTATAGGCTTTAATATTAATATTATAGGCTCTACTATAAGTACTATAGGCTCTAATATTAATACTGTAGGCTCTGATATTAGTATTATAGGCTCTAATATTAATACTATAGGCCCTAATATTAATATTATAGGCTCTAATATTAATACTATAGGCTCTGATATTAAAAGTATAGGCTATGATATTAGTATTATAGGCCCTAATATTAATACTATAGGCCCTAATATTAATACTATAGGCTCTAATATTAATACTATAGGCTCTGATATTAATACTCTAGGCTCTTATATTAATACTATCGGCTCTGCTATTAATATTATAGGCTCTAATATTAATCCTATAGGCTCTGATATTAATATTATAGGGTCTAATATTAATACTATAGGCCCTAATATTAATACTATAGGCTCTAATATTAATACTATAGGCTCTGATATTAGTATTATAGGCTCTAATATTAATACTATAGGCCCTAATATTAATATTATAGGCTCTAATATTAATACTATAGGCTCTGATATTAAAAGTATAGGCTATGATATTAGTATTATAGGCCCTAATATTAATACTATAGTCGCTAATATTAATATTATAGACTCTAATATTAATACTATAGGCTCTGATATTAATACTCTAGGCTCTTATATTAATACTATCGGCTCTGATATTAATATTATAGGCTCTAATATTAATACTATAGGCTCTGATATTAATACTATGGGCTCTGATAGTAATATTATAGGCTCTAATGGTAATACTATAGGCTCTGATATTAATACTGTAGGCTTTGATATTAATACTAAAGGCTCTGCTATTAATATTATAGGCTCAAATATTAATATTATAGGCTCTAATATTAATGCTATAGGCTCTGACATTAATATTATAGGCTCTAATATTAATACTATAGGCTCTGATATTAATACTATAGGCTCTGATAGTAATATTATAGGCTTTAATATTAATACTATAGGCTCTGATATTAATACTATAGGCTCTGTTATTAATACTAAAGGCTCAGATATTAATATTATAGGCGCAAATATTAATATTCTAGGCTCTCTATAGGCTCTAATATTAATATTATAGGCTCTGATATTAATACTATAGGCTGTAAGAAAATGGAATATAACTAGTAAAAATATTCGTGAAATGTTTAATCGAAAATGAGATTAAGTAATGATATAAATAATAAATAATAATTATGAAAAATTGTTTATCTAAAAACGGCTAATAATAAAATTGATGTCAGTGAAAATGCGTCATCTAAAAGATCTTTTTTTGCAATGCTTTAATTCGTTCAGTACAATTTTTCTCGTTCAGTATCTTCACCTTTTAACATTTGGCCTTCTACCACACTATGCTAAACTTGGTAAATGGCTTTGAACTGTGGCACGGTGACACCGACATGATGAAGCGTGTGTCTTCGGCATATTTCCCAACAAGTAGCAAATGCCAATATACACTCCACCAACCTTGTCTAATTCCCTAGCAGCGATCGGATAAACTGCTGTCTAAGAAAGAATCGATGTTTGCCACAGTCGAGTCAGGTTTGTTCAAGGTAGCGACTTTCTTCATCTCGACTTGGGCAAATGAACAGTTGTCGTTCGGTAGCGGCAGCAAAACAAAGGGGGAATATAAAGACATTAGCGCACCCGTCAGTCAAGAAGCGGCTACGACTTTTATACAATGGATTTATATTAATTCATTATTTATTGTAATTGCATTAAAACACAACATCATAGAACAACAAACGTTCTTAAAATGATAGAAGTAATACCTCAGCCGTTGTCGTAGTAATAATATCAAGAGGGTTATTATGGAACAAATATGAAAGTTTTTTTAATTTAAAATGCTTTGTTATTTGTTTGAACAGAAAATTTTGGAAAGGCATTTCCTAAATTTTCTGAGGTGACTTATAAAAAGCGAATCATTTTAAATTTATGAACGTTTTTATTTGTCTCTTATCCTTTCATTCTATCGAATTTTAATCCATATTTGAACACGATTCTATAAATAAGGGTTGCGGAAAAGTTTCTCAAAATCTGACCAAATGACTAATCTCTGGGTTTGATTCTCTCTCTCTCCCCCTCTCTCTCTTCTTTATCTATCTATCGATGTATCCATATATATATATATATATATATATATATATATATATATATATATATATAATATTAATGGTTAATGTACACATACATATATATACACATAATATATAAATATATATACATACATACCTACATACATACATACACACACACACACACACACACACACACACACACATATATATATATATATATATATATATATATATATATATATATATATATATATATATATATATATATATATATGTATATATATATAAAATAATTCCAAGAGAATAAAATCCAGGTAGAACTCAATGTCCAGAGTAAGGATATAATGAAAAGGCGTAAACACTAATATTCCATGGTCATAATTTATTCCATTGGAATCGTAAATACGATCCAATTCATCAGACCTACAAATTCCAAATTCAAATTTGTAGGTATGATGAATTGGATCGTATTTACAATTCTAATAGAATAAATTATGACCATGGAGTTCCAGTGTTTAAGCTTTTTTATTATATATATATATATATATATATATATATATATATATATATATATATATACATAAACCTAGTGAGCCAGGATCTACCTACCAAGGTTTCACTTAACGGATCTTCAGGGTTTTTTATGATTAGTTTATCCTTTTATCTTTTATGGTTTTATGCTAATTTTAGACGACGGTGATTGTTTTTAGCAATAGAATGTCACTTTGACCCAGCCTCTTTAGCCTGTTTTACCCTGAAGGTCCGTTAGGTCAAGCCGTCGTAGGTAGATCCTGACTCACAAGGATTTTTATATTTTTGCTCTATTTAGTGTATTGCGCACTTTCACATTTTACTTACCTTACTCGGTGGGTGTTTTTTTCTTCTTTTGGCTTTTTTTCAATCCGGGTTTTTTTCACACCACTCAGGTATAGGTATTAAATAATACATATTATAATATATATATATATATATATATATATATATATATATAAAGTAGATATATATAAATGAAGTAGATAGATAGATATATATAAAGTACATATATATAAAGTAGGTATATATATATAAAGTAGATACATATATATATATAAAGTAGGTATACATATATAAATTAGGTATATATACATAAAGTAGGTATATATATATAAAGTAGGTATATATATGTATAAAGTAGGTATATATATATGTATATATATATATATATATATATATATAAAGTAGGTATATATATAAAGTAGTTATATATATAAAGTAGTTATATATATATATGTATATAAAGTAGATAGTTATATATATATATATATATATATATATATATATATATATATATATAAGCAGGTATATATATATATATGTATATATAGTTATATATATATATATCAGGTAGCCTGACGATTGCGTCAGCATGAAACAGACTGTCGCCTCTAAGTGTTGACTTCAATGTTCACTATTATATATATATATATATATATATATATATATATATATATATATATATATATTTATATATATATATATATATAAAGTAGATATCGCCACTGTTTTGCTGAAAAAATTTTAAGTTATTATTTTGAGGAAAGGATTTTTTATTATTCCCTAATATTTTTTTATCCTTTTTAGAACGTCCGAAATTTTGGTTGAAACTTTTCTTTTTCTTAAGTCAGCTTGGTATGCAAATTTTAGTCAAGGAAATTTTAGCGCATTTTTTTTTTTTTTTTTGCCTTGTAAAGGACATTGGTTTTGAAATTCTTTCAAAAATCACATAATTGTCGTATTTTAATGAAACTTTCAGGACTTATTGACAAGTGAAAGTTTCTTTTTATAGACAATCTTGGTAAAAAAAAAATAAAAAACATTTATTCCTTTTTACATTTCTTAGTCCTCCACTTATTCTATTTTCTGAAATTTCGGGAAATTAATTTTTCTACCGCTTAATTTACTCCTTGGGGAATTAAAATCATCAATTCTTTTTTTTTTTTTTTGTAAAACAGAAATCCAGTTACGAAAATCTGCTCTGAATCGTAAAATAAAAAAAATGAAACTAAGATATTACAGTACTACCTCGGTTCTCAAATGTCGAACAAATCGGTTTTCGAACAGAAGATTCGTGATGAACAACATTTCGGTTCTCGAACAATATTGCTGAACCGAGTTAACTCGAACGGAATAATTTCTGAGTCGATCGCTGTGTTGTAGTCATTCGTGTGTTGTGCTGTGCTTTTTTTTTCCAATTTTATTGTACTGTGAGTGTTTTCTCTACATTTATTCCTATTAGAAAAACAGTTTCGGGTTACGAACATTTCGAGTTACGAACGGCCTTCAGGAACGAATTAAATTCGTGAACCGAGGTTCCACTCTATTTAATTAGAAAAGATTTTAATTGCGTTTATGAAGCATATATAAAATATATATTATATATAGTGATATATATTATTACATATAATATATATTATATAAGATATAATAATATTATATATAATAATATATAAAAATTTCTCAGAGTTAACCTGTAGAAAAGACAACTACACTATTCCGTTCCTGGACATTTTCTTACACAGAAATAATAACGAACTCAATTTTGACGTTTACAAAAAGGCTACAAACAAAAATGATCTGATCAGTTTCTACTCAAACCACTCTTCTAAAATTAATTCTAGAATTATTACAAGTTTCTATCTGAGAGCATTAAGAATCTACAGTCCCCAATATTTACTTAAAGAAACGTACATAGAAAACACATTCAAAATCCTACAATATCCATATCATTTCATCCACAATGCAAGAAGAAAGGCATACAAAATATACAACCGAAACAAAAATAATAACATAATCCGCAATTGTAAATTACATGAAAATGGATGCATAGTACTACCGACCAACTCTGTCAAGTTCACTATCCTGAAAAACCTATCCCATCTAAATAATCTTAAAATAGTCACAAACACTTCCAAAACCATTATGGATATACTCAGATCTTCAAACACTAATAGCAATAATATTTCTAAAGCAGGCATTTATAAAATAAATTGCCAAAACTGTCCCTCCCAATATATTGGAGAAACAAGTAGAAATTTTTTAAAAAAAGCATTTATGAGACCTCACAAAAAACAACTGAGCTAATGCAATAGTCATACATAGAAATAAATTCAACCACAATTTTGATTTTAAAAATGCTACACTCATAAAAAAAGAAAGTAACTCACTCAGAAGGAAAATCCTCGAGAGTGCCGCCATTGAATATTACCCAAATATTAATTTACGCCCAGGCCTTTTCCCTATTTCACCTTTCTTAACAGAATTACTACTCTTCCAAACAAGCGTACACAACAATAACGTAAAATCAAATGAAAATAGTTGAAGCCGTCAACACAGCAATAATAACAATATCTCTAAACGTGACAGTAATTGACGTAATTTTCAGTTAACAGTATGAAAATAGCGTTCCCTAAATTCTTCCAGTTGCTAAGGACATTTTGTTTTGTTATTATTAGTTACTTTGTTTAAATAAACTCATTTCGTTTTTTTGCATTGAGAAAGTCCACATTGGACGAAACGCGTCGGCAACTATTACAGTTTTCCTATTGTCATTTATATTTATAAATAATAATATATATCATATATTAAAATAATGTATAAAATATATATTAAAATAATATATAAAATATATGTTATGGATACAACTGTCTAAATGAATTTTTAAAAAATTAATTAGAATGATTTAAACTTTTAAATTTCTGTATATTAATACAGAAATTGTACCGGTTAGTTGATATTGTTAGTAATTAAAAACTATATTTACTAATCACAACTGGAAAGTTTAATACAATTCATCGATTAATTTTTCCACCGTAGAAAAACTTAAGTAAACTTCCATCTATCAGTCAAGATGTCTAGCTGTCAATATCTTAAATAAACGCCTACATCGATGTTAAAAATGCATTTCTACGATATTTTAATTCAAAAGAAAGTAATATTTGTTTCAAATCCAATTAATTAAACTTTAAATTAACTAATATTCCTCTAATAAAGTTTCAGAAAAGTATATTTTATTTTTTAAAGACTTTTAATAAAGAGAATTACATTGTGATGACAGTTGGCTAAATATGACGCTAAAATCAGTGTTTATTAGCGATTTCAAAACAAAAAACTTCTAATCAATTTAAATTCGTTTTGAAATACAACAAAAAATTCTGTTTATTAGAAATATTACATCTACATCTATCTATTAGCTTGAAATTAAAACTAAAATAGAAGTTTCAAGAAAGGTTTTTCATTTTTTTTTTTATTCATTTTAAACCTTACTATTGAGGGGTCTCCCCTTTTTACACAAATGGACTCACCCGAGGTATACATGTACTACTACCAGTGAATACCCGGACAGTCTGTAATAGAGGAGGGTAGCACAAGAGTCACAGTTAGCGAGCACGTAGACTCAGTAAGGAGTCACACCGCGATACTTCAATACCAAAACTGTATATATGTTATTGCTACTAACCCCCATTCCTGATTCTACTAACCCGTATTACTAGTTTGTATTATTATGTTAATACATTTATTTTCCTTATCTATTCCTGGCGTTTGTTATTCATTGATATCGGATTCATCCCGGAATCCACAACACTTACCTATCGCGTTTCTGGGAAGGTAACTAATATTAAGACAAAAGTAAAAATGTTATTCACCTTTGCGGTTTGTCCCCTGAAGGACTTTATCAAAGTAAATGTAAGATTTTATTTTCTAACATTTATTTATAAACAGAAATAAAATAGAGGAAAATATCAAGTTTTCAAATTTTAAATTTAAGACAGCTTTAAAATACTCTTAAACCCAACTGTGTAAGGAAAAGTAAACTATGGATGATGCTAAGTGATGTAATCTGTTGCCTAATAAACGAAAGTGAGAAGATTTTGTTGTTGAATTTATATATTTATTTATTTTTGAATATACATGGTGCAAAAGTCGTCATTTTATATTTTTAATTTCACACATTAGAAGAGCTGCAGGGGATTCCGAAGTCGTCTGGTAGTTGTGGTTGAAGCCAATGGCGATTTTATTGAATAAATTTACTCTTTACTATTTGAAGATATTTTTGTGAAATTTTGGTAACTATATCTGTTAAAATGGCAGTATTATTTTCATTTTTGCGTAATTTAGACGACAATTTATCCATCGCACTCTGTAATTATTATACACAATTCCGGAAAATCCTTGTTGAAAATACAACTATACTTACACATGAAAACAATTTTTAAAAAATTAAAAATTCTTGAAGCTATATACATAAAACAGTTGAAATCTAACCTGAACAAAATAAACTATGAACTCTCCACAAATATTCTTAAATGCCTATAACTGGTAACAAAAGCCATTGGTTTATACCAAAGGCTTCCCATACTTAATACTTTTCGTTTTCACTCTCCCGTGGTCATGTGTGACGTCGTGAGTTGCGGTGCGATTTTCGCTTCTAGCGTCTTATATGCACGAGTTTATGATCGATTTTTTTGTTTAAAAATCGATCATAAACAAAAATGATATGTTCATCCTTAAATTATCATCCTTAATTAATCATAGGTAAGGATCGGAAGTTCATTACGTTCTGAAATAAAGTTCAAATATATATTTATTATTCCAGGATCATTTTCCAACTTATTCAAGATGATCTTCGCCCTCTTTAACCTTCTAACTTTCTGGCCTGGTGCTTCACAGATTTCACGTACGATTTTATTTTCAAGTCTTTTTTCATTGTTCTTTGGGCTGTCATAGCGGAAACTCCTCTCTCACGCGCCGAACGCCTTATGAATTGAGTTGGATCTTTTCTAATTGATCTCTTTATCTCATAGTTGAAATGATGACCCCCCTTTCAGTTGTGACCTCCTCATCCACTTTTCCTATCGACTGTTCCCTCTTTTTTAAACTTATTCACCGTTCTCTTGATGGTTCTTGCATGGACTTACTGATGGCCTGAATGATCTTTTTCCTCTCACCATTGCTCAGTTGGAAAGACAGCGGGTCTGACACAAAGGAATTTTAATCTGCTTCCTTTTTAACTGAATAGCTCAAAGAGTTTTTAATTAATACTTACAAAATATGTTGTAAAGATGGCTAAACGTCTTATCTAGAAGCCTGGAAAAAAGAAACTCAATCAGTTTAGTGGCTTTTTAGATATTAAGCATTTAGTGGGATGGATAAATATGCTTTTATACGATTTGTACAAATTTGCTGTTACACTCAGTATATATATATATATATATATATATATATATATATATATATATATATATATATATATATATATTATGAAATGGACAAAGTCCGACAATTATTCTAAGACAATTTTTTATGTTTATACATTCTTTTTATAGATACAAATATTTAAATGAATGCTCTGTTTATAATAAACAGTATTAAACAACATTTACCGGCCTGAATGTTCGAGAAATTTTCATTGAAAATATTCTTCCTCCGACAAATTATTATTACTTGAGCGCTTTCCAATAAGTACCACGCATATATAATATATAAATAATATATATAAAAAATGCATATATGTATTTATATACATACCTATTATATATATATATATATATATATATATATATATATATATATATATATATATCATACGTATTCCCGCACACTCGCGAATGAACCGCACACGATATGCACACGCGCACGTATATGTAATTTTTAAATAGTGTACATGTACTTAAAATAAGTGTATGCTTATATCATATGTTATCGTTTACTTAATATTTCATTTTTATTTTATTTAATTATTCGTAGTTTAGTTGTTTTGGCTTGGTGTTATATTTTGAGGTATTTGGGGGTAGGTTTGTTCATTTTTGGTGTTTGTTTATGTGTATGTTTGTATATATCTATATGTATATGTGCACACGCGCGTATATGTGTGTATGTTTAATATTTGTTCGCTTATTTGTTTATTAATGAAATAAGTTTATATTATATTTGTTTATTTTATTTATTTATTTATTTAAATTTTGTATTCATTTGAATTTTGTATTAAATTTTTATTTCATTATTTTATTATTTTATTTATTTAGAGTTTATATTATAATTATTTTATTTATATTTATTTGTTTGTTTTTAGCTAGTGCTTAGATGGCAAAGTTAATATTTATTTTTATGCCTACGTTTACATTTCAGTTTTCTTCTTTAGGAGTTGATTTTGATTTTGAAAACTAATTATTGTTATTTTTCCTCTATGCATAATTACACAATTTTTACTGTTAATTATGGGGCTGCTCTTTTTAGAATTTCCCATTTGATTTTTATGCCGATATTGTTTTCTTTTTGGCTACATGTATATTTTGATAGCGTTTTCTTGTTTGTGTATTTTTTCTTTTGAATGACATTTTTTAATTATAACATCTTTCTTTAAAAGTTTTTTTTTCTGTGACCCCTATATAATTTTTTCGTCTGTATTACTGTTATTATTTACGATAGCTTTGTATATTATGTTATTGGATAAACATTTATTGTTAAGTGGGCAATTTTCTTTATTTCTGCAGTTACATTTAATGGTGTTATTTTGTTGCATATTATTGTTATTATTGTTGTAATTGTTATTGGTTTTGTTGGGTATTTTTTATTGTGCTTCGTGAGTATTTTCTCCATCTTATCCATGCACCTATAACTAATTTTGATTGTATTTTTGTTGAGAAATTTTGATAATTTGCTGTTTTTAGGGAAGTGTTTTTCAAGTGTTTTTGAAGAAAATATTCCCTATTTTTGTTTTTATTGTATTGTTGTAGCGGGGGTGGGTGAACCAAATTATATTTCTTTTTCTGTTGTTTTTGTTTGAATTGTTTTCGTTTTTGTTTTCTAGTTTGTTTGAATATCGGCTGTTTCTTAGGACTGATTCATATTTTTTATTTTATTTTCACTGAACATTTTTAGGCTACTAGAATGCGTTAAAATTATTTTATTTATAGATATGGGTATTTGTTGAAATACATTTGAGTGTGGTTGGATTTTTTTGCTGTATATTGGGTTGTTTGTTTTTCTGTATGGTTTGCAGGTTCCGTTGTTTAGGTTGAATGTTATATAGAAGAAATCTACCATTTTTTATTTGATTTTATATCTATTTTAAATCCTAGGGTTTTGAAGGTTTTATTATTTCTTGTTTGATTTTTTCATTCATTGCAGTTTCTTAGAATTAATGGATCGTCGTCCCTGTATAGACCTATATCTTTTCGTTGATAATATTTGTTAGTTAATTGATTATATATATATATATATATATATATATATATATATATATATATATATATATATATATATATATGAGTGTGTGTGCGTGTGTATTATTGTATATTTGGGCAGCAATCTTTCTTTTATACATGTTTCTTTTAATGTGGTAGACAAGGAAAATTTGATAAGTGGACATAGAAAACCATATAAACCAATTGCTTCTGTTATCAATTATACGCATTTAAGAATATATGTATATATATATATATATATGTGTGTGTGTGTGTGTGTGTGTGTGAAGAAATATAGTCTTAAGATGTGCTATATTTATGGGATAAAGTGCTCAATGTCAGAGATAGAGCGTGTGTAAATATAAAAGTGAACATAGAAGTCAACACTTAGAGGCGACAGTCTGTTTCATGCTAGATGCAATCGTTATCGTTTTGCACGTTATATTTTGTACTTTATACATTTACATGATATTTTATACACTATATATATATATATATATATATATATATATATATATATATATATATATATATATATATTACGTTATATTTTTGTATATTATATCTTTGTACGTTATATTTTTAGGCTACATTTTTGTATGTTATAATTTGTATATATATAGTACGTTATATTTTGTGTTTTATAATTTGTATACACTTCATACGTCATATTTTGAAAGTTATACTTTTTTACATTATATTTACGTACGTTATATTTTGTAAAAATTTATAGATTTTACTTCCAGAAACTTTACCAAATCTGTTCTGTCCAATGAAGATTCGCAAAATCAGGTGCTTAATACATCTTAATTGAGAAATATTTTGCTCTTCTTTTTTCATATATGCCCTTTCAGGACGTTGTCGATCATGGCTCTCCACAATTTCCTTTCATTGCTTCAAGTAACTTTTGGCCATTCCCTATGCCTCTTTGGCATTGATCTGCCGTCCATTCACTCAAAATTGTGAAGTAGGTTACTCATTGTTTCCATTTGTATTTTTGGAATACAATTCTGCGAATAGTAATCACTGTAGCATCGAAACTACTGTCAGATTTTGAAGCAAGAATAGCGTAACTTTTAGCAAATATCACACCAGAATGCATGGTTGTCAATAAAAACGTAACACAAAGTGAAAGCTGTGTGTTGTGGACGTTAAAAACAAGCAAGTACAGAAAAGTTTAAATTTGTGTAGACTTTTTGAAACAGATGACAGAAAGTGTGGCACAGAAATCCGAAGTTGAATATGAATAGTGAATGTTGCTTTAGACAAATTAAGCAAAATATCAAAAGACAGGATAAGGCCATTGGAAACAAAGAAAAGGGTACTGAATTGCTATGTCATATCTCCAGATTTGTTTTTACCTACAAATGCTGGTTAAAACCATCGGTAGAACATGTGAGCAACGAGGAAGGTTTAAGGATGACAGGAATTACATTGAAACTGCTACTAACAAACTGATTGGTTTGATTTAGTTTGGTTTGTCTTACGGCATACCAACCTCAATAGGTTATTTAATGCCGACAAGATTTTTATATGGTATTGGTGGTAATTTTTATTTTCCAGAAATGCATTGCTGGTAAGTTTTTTCACCAAAAATGTATTGCTGGTATTAAAAACTATTTTTACACTTTTACACACATAGTGTTTTGACTCCAGTTTGGGGGTTAACTATTTGCCAATAACACCAGGTGCTACCACCCCGAGTCAGGGTGGACCTGTGAACACCAGCAATTAAGAGATGGTTCCCCATTTCTTAAAACCTCCTGATCAGATGCCTTGCTGCTGGATGTAGTTTTATCGTCATACCGAGGACACGGGTGTAGTTCTAATAAACAGAAAGAAACAGCTGAAATTTTTGTAACACATATCAAAAATAGGGCCTAGAGAATGTAACACTCACAGGACTTATTGAAGGCAAGAGGACGAGAGGCTAACAAAAAAATAACGGATAGCCGAACATGAACAAAAAGGGATTCTGCAGGGGTAAAAGTTCCTTCGAGCATCCAAAGAGAGTTCAGCATTGTTTTCTTTTATTCTAGGGATATTTGGGGGGGGGTCCCTCTTCATGAAACTGACCTAATTTGGCTCGACATATCGGCAAATTTTGGATTGAATCTACCAAGGCATAAATAATTTTGAATGCTGTTATTTATAGAATTATGACTTTACTCATCCCGCCAAAAATTCTTGTAATTTTTTTTTAATATAAATCCAAGGAATTATTAATTTACCACACATTTATCTGCGAGCAAAAAATAATTTGAAATTTAAATAACTTCCCGAGTTTTATTCCTATTTCTTTTACGTCACCCAAAAATTCTATTTCTTCTACGTCAGGAGAAAATTCTAGCCGATAGAAATGAGCGAACTGCTTATTGTTTCTTTTCTGCATAGATATAAAATGTTTTATACACGGACACACACACACACGCACGCACACACACACACACGCACACACACACATATATATATTATATTATATAAAAGGCTCAAACACTAATATTCCATGGTTATATTAATCAGATCTACAAATTTGTTTTTTGAATTTGTAGGTCTGATGAATTGGATTGTGATTACGATTCCAATGTAATAAATTATAACCATGGAATATTAGTTTTTGAGCCTTTTATATTATATTCTTATTCTGTCTTGGACATTGAGTTCTACCTGGATTCTATCCTCTTGGGAATTTATGTATATATATTCATATTTTATATATATATATATATATATATATATATATATATATATATATATATATATATATATATTGACCACTAATATTATCTATCTATCTATCTATATATATATATATATATATATATATATATATATATATATTGACCACTAAGATTATCTATCTATCTACCTACCTACATACATATATATATATATATATATATATATGTAGGTAGGTAGGTATGTATATATAGCGAAGGGTTAGCAAGATGCGCTTGCTAACCATGGCCGGAGGGTAAACGCCCTGTTTTCTTTCTATTGCTAAGAAATCATTAGAATTGAACTCTATTCTCTCAGTGAGGTTTAAATTAATAATTCCTGACCAATGACAATCCCTTTCTTCTGAATATTTTTAATACAAAACCTTCAAACTGGGAATGAAATTTTTTTTTAAAATATTGTTTGATCCTTATCTACTATTAGAAATGTTAGCAGAATATTACTGCTGATCATCGGAGCCGTATTAGATTTTAGGTGCAATACAAGTGGGCAGGTCTAAAAACCAAATAAGAACAAACTAAAGTCTTATTAATTGGGGGGCGCACCCTCTTCCATGGAGCAAAAGTCCAATTATCATTAAGGCTTCCTTTTTTTCGGTAATCACCAGAATTTCTATATGGAATTTGAAGAACGAAAAAATGGTGACGTACGTGTTTAATTCTTCCTTAAATATTAAATTTCTTTTTCTTTGTTTCTTTTTTTACTTTCTCTTTCCTTTCTTTTCTTCCCTTAATTTCCTTTCTTTTCTTTTTCTACTTTCATTCTTTCTTTCTACTTTATTTTTCCTTTTTTCTTTTTTTTTTCTTTCCTTTTATTTTTGTTTTCTTGATGTTCTTTATTATTTCTTTGTTTCTTTTTTATTTCCGATTTCTTTTCTTCGTTTTCTAGTCTTTTCACTTTTTCTCTCTTTTTTCAGTCCATGTTTTTCTTTATTTCTTATCGTTTATTTTCGCTTGCCTTTCTTTCTTTTTTCTTTTCTTAACTTTTCATTCTGTTACTTTCTTTGTCTTTCTTTCCTTCTTTTTCTTTCTTTCCTTCTTTTTCTTTCTTTCCTTCTTTTTCTTTCTTTCCTTCTTTTTCTTTCTTTCTTTCCTTTTTCTTTCTTTCTTTCTTTTTCTTTCTTTGCTTCTTTTTCTTTCTTTCCTTTTTCTTTCTCTACTTCTTTTTCTTTCTTTCCTTCTTTTTTGTTGTTTCCTTTTTTTCTGTTTCTAATATTTCCTTTTTCCTTTACTCTTTTTTTCTTCCCTTTTTGCTTTTGTCGTTTTCTTTGTTTTTTCTCCTTTCTTCCTATCCCTATTTCTTTTTCTTTCTTTCGTTTGTCTTTCTTTCTTTCTTTCTTTCTTTATTTATTTATTTCTATTTTGCCGGATGTAGGTCCTAATTCTTTTTTCATTTTTCTGTTTTTTAATTATTTATTTTTATTCAGTCAACGAGTACTTTTTTCTCGTCATATAAGAACCTCTGCCACCACTAATGTATTTACAACTAAAAATACATCCCCTCGTCTCCAGGCATTTTGGTGAATATCTTTCCCATCGGTTTCTCCACCCCATTTTATTCTTTATCCACTTATAAAAATAGCCTTTGCCTATGTTCGAGTCGCAGTGTGGAATCCAAATCATTTGTAATGACAATGTTCGGGCTTCAGACAATACTGGCAAAGAATGTGAATACATCGTCTGAAATATAGTGATGAAAGCAACAAAGATGGGGATACTCGCATGAATATTTCATGGAATAATACAAATCGTTCAACAGAGGGCATCATGTAACCAAGTAGGCTTTTAGTTTTTAATATAATCAACTGCCCTTCTCGCTTTCTTTTTTCTTTTTTTCCCCAAATGTTCATCTCTCTCTTCTTCACAAAGAGACGTAGAGAGACACTAAGACGTAAAGAAATAGACACATAAGAAAAAATAAAATTTAATGACTTCTCAGAATATTTCGCGAAGTGAGGTTAATTAAGTCCGTTGTAGACAAAACTATTTTAGACCCATTCATCAGAAATTAGCCCATTTGACCGCTTTGATCTGAGATAGACACGCTCTTTTACTCTATGTCATGTTCATTCAGAACGTGGTCTATCATGGCTCTCCACAACTTCTTTTTATTAGATACTCCGTTATTAACGCCCTTTGTGGTTCTTGCTCTATCATCCCTTAACACAAACTTCTTAAATAGGTTATTGGCTGTCTCTACTTTCACCTGCATCTTTCTGTCAGAAATACACACACGTTCATTATCTCAGTCTGTTCATATCTATCTATATATCCCAGTCTGTTCATATCTATCTATCTATCTATCTATCTATCTATCTATCCCAGTCTGTTCATATCTATCTATCTATCCCAGTCTGTTCATATCTATCTATCTATCTATCCCAGTCTGTTCATATCTATCTATCTATCTATCTATCCCAGTCTGTTCATATCTATCTATCTATCTATCTATCTATCTATCTATCTATCTATCCCAGTCTGTTCATATCTATCTATCCATCTATCTATCCCAGTCTGTTCATATCTATCTATCTATCTATCTATCTATCTATCTATCTATCTATCTATCTATCTATCTATCTATCTATCCCAGTCTGTTCATATCTATCTATCTATCTATCTATCTATCTATCTATCTATCCCAGTCTGTTCATATCTATCTATCTATCTATTTATCTATCTATCCCAGTCTGTTCATATCTATCTATCTATCTATCTATCTATCTATCTATCTATCTATCTATCCCAGTCTGTTCATATCTATCTATCTATCTATCTATCCCAGTCTGCTCATATCTATCTATCTATCTATCTATCTATCTATCTATCTATCTATCTATCGCAATCTATTCATCTCTCTCTCTCTCTCTCTCTCTCTCTCTCTCTCTCTCTCTCTCTCTCTCTCTCTCTCTCTCTCTCTCTCAAACTGTTCATATCTACATTATTTACATTAAGCAGGAGATAACTGATAACTTACATCCATTAAACATGGCTCGTGGAACTCGAACAGTCTACCCCAGTGAGTGAAATAAAGAGTTCAGTTCGACATTCCAACCACCTGAAGAAGGCCGGAGCGTACAACGGCCGAAACGTTGTAATAAATATGGCGACAAGGGATGAGGACAATAGTCCGAATAATGTAAATAATGTACATAATACCTCATCTCAGAAATACAGACAGATGTTCATATCTATCTATTTATCTTTCTATCTATCTATCTGTTTTTTTTTGTCTTTCTTCACTCTTAGTACTTGATATGTTTTTTGCAAATTACTTTTCTCGTCTCTGTGAGTCTTTTATTCTCCAAGTCCTCTTTCTATCTTACAGTTCATCTGTATCTTTCTGGGTTTTTTAGTAGCAGTTTCTTTGTATTTTCTATTCTTTTTAAAACTTCCCTGTTTCTCGCATGCTCTGTCTATAGTATTCTTAGCATTCGTCGGCAGAATCACATCTCTATCGCTTCACGAATCTAATTTATCAGTCAGAATTTCCGACATGCAAGGAACATAGGGGAGATTTCATATGACATATTCAACACCTTTTTCTTTTATTTCTCAAGAAATCTCCATATATATATATATATATATATATATATATATATATATATATATATATATATATTATAAATTAACTAATTTAAAATATGTTTTTTTTCGCTACACAGTAATAACCATGTTTCAAAAGCTGAAGCTAAAAACTTCAAATTTAATTATATAATATAATAATACTGGAATAACAAAATTCGGTTGAAGATGAAACAGAACTAATGCTTTTAATTTAATTATATAATTAAATTTGAAGTTTTTAGCTTCAGTTTTTGAAGCATGGTCATCACTCTGTAAATTTACATTGAGCACTGTTTTGTAAAAATAAAAATAAAAAATATCAATAAGAACACCGGATTATATATCTTACTGTTCTATATATATATATAAATATATATATTTAGTTGTATGGATATGACATTGTGACCCTGAATTTCAGGCTTTTGCGAACATCAGACAAACTGGTCATCCAAAAACGGTAAAAGAGAAAGATTCCGCTCCCCCACCCAGACATAATCAAACACAAACAAAGATAAATAGATTCAATTTTCAAAAAATAAACCAGTTTGTCTGATGACCGCAAAAACGTGAAATATATATATATATGTATTTTCTATATCTATTATATATGCGCGGTAGCTATTGGAAAGTGCTCAATATCAGTGACAGAGCTAATGGACATGAGTTTGTGACTCTGGGTTTCACGTTTTTTTTCTACGTCGAAAGTACTTGAATATTTAAGGAAGACCTACTACAGTTTATAATTTTAAAAAAAACAAGGATCATATCATTCAGCGAGTGGCTAGTGGGTTAATGCATTTTTAAAATTTAGTTAGCAAAGTGAATTCGCCATTTTATCTGATTAACTTTACTAATTTACTTTTTTGTATAAATGATTCATTATTTTTATATATATATATATGTATAATAGCTCCGTCAATGTTATTGAGCGCTTTCCAATAAGTACCGCGCATATATAATATATAAAAATTCCATATATATATATATATATATATATATATATATATATAAATTGCATATATATATATATATATTTTGTCAACCACAGACAGACTGTTTCGCTGTTTCACAGCTCATCAGTGTGGCTAGACTTCCGGTTGCCTCTAGCTAGGATTGAAACGCGACTGAATTTGCGTCAGTCGGAACTTCTCCCACTAAGCCGTCGGCGCACGGCAGGGATGAAGGTGAATTTTAGCGTGTTTATTTTTAGATTTAGATAAACACACAGTGACTGACAGTGACTCAATTCTGCCGAAGAGTCGTGCAATATTAGCTTAAATAGTCACTGTTTACAAATTCACACCTCAAACCAGAGAGCTCAACCGAAAATAATTTTTCAGGAGCCAATATATATATATATATATATATATATATATATATATATATATATATATATATATATATAGTGTTTAGTTTTTTTTTTTCCCAGATACCAATTTGTTTTAATATATTTTTATTTGCAAATTGTACTATCCGGGGTTTTTTTCATAGCAGTTTAGTATAAATATTAACATAGCACACACACACACACACACACACACACACACACACATATATATATATATATATATATATATATATATATATAGTAATGTTACAATATGATAATCCGTATGGAAGTACCAGAAGGATATAGATCCAGGGAGAGCTTCATGTCAAAAAACAGAGCAATATTATTATTAATTATTATTAATGAAAAATATCAAACACTTATTTTAGGTGTTTGATATTCTTTAATTAATATATATATATATATATATATATATATATATATATAGTACCAGAAGGATATAGATCCAGGGAGAGCTTCATGTAAAAAAACAGAGCAATATTATTATTAATGAAAAATATCAAACACTTATTTTAGGTGTTTGATATTCTTTAATTAATATATATATATATATATATATATATATATGGGGGAGGGGTTAAATTAAGAACAAGTTAGAAATTTAACTGAACCTGGAAAACTCATAAGAGCTATATTGAGAGTAAGAGAATTAGAAGAATGCGGCCAGCCAAGGGCCACAGGTATAGACATACACACATACATACATACATACAAGTTTTATTAGTATACAGATAACGTTAGATATAATACAATTCCGAGAACAATTCTGTGCGTAAGACAAATTGGTATACAGAGTAGCCATAAAGTTCGTGTGCACTTTAAAAAATTTATAACTTTATTTGTATTTGCAATAGAAATAATTTGTAAAAAGGATTAGAAAGAAGTAAATCTATATTTTTTAAGGTTTTATTGAAATTTTATTTAAGTTTCCACATGTCCTCCATCATTAGCAATACAAAGGGTAATACGATTTTGCAGTTCACGGAAACATTTTCCAACTGATTTACAGTAATGCCTGAAATCACATTAGTTATTTTAGCTATTGATGTAATGCATATGCATACATCTGGGTTCCCCCTCACAGTAATATGATTGGCTGGCGTCAGCCATAAATACAGTCTGACGTAGAGGTACATGGAAGACGCCTCTTGGACGATGCCATTGGCTATCCTATTGACGACGCCTTTTGACTACGACGAGTATCAGTCGATTACTGCTACCTGCTGGATTGTCCTACCCGGTTACAGTAGCCAAAACCACTTAGCTACTTCGAACATATATATCTCTTTCCGGGACATATCAGTTGGCGACGAGATTCGAAACGACCTCACAAGTTAAAAGAAAAAAAAATACAGTCGACAACGCTTACTAACGAAGAACGTTAGAAAGACTTGTTCGACGCTTACAGAAAGTAAGAAATTGCCACCCCTTCTTGTTTGGAGTTAGAAAAGTTATTGTCTACATAAATTGGAATAAAATTTTTTCTTGTGAATACGTTGGCAGAATGGAACAAATTGCAGAATTAACTAAGGTGCTACAAATCGCGTTACAGCAACAATTCCAACAACAACAACAACAATTTATTCAACAAGAAAGATTTGAAAAGTTATTCAAACAACAGGCATCAGTTTGGGAAGACGTATTATCTACGACAACAAAATAACTAGATTTTTTTCTGCTGAAGGAATTTCAAATTCACTCTCTGAATTTAAATACGACCTTGACAGTGGTTCAACGTTTCCGGCTTATTTTCGTAGGTTTGAAACAATATTTACGAAAAGATATGAACAATGGTCCGACGAGGAAAAAAATCACTCTATTGTTGCAGAAGTTGGGAACAGAAGAAAATACGAAGTACGCGAATTTAATCCTCCCAAAGAAGCCAGAAGAAATGACATTCAGTGAAACAGTAGAAATTTTGTCGAAAATTTTCGATAAAAGAGATAGTCTGTTTCATACATGAGACAAGTGTCTAAATATTGTAAAACAAGAGGATGATGATTTTGTCACGTATGCAGGTATGGTTAACACACAGTGTGAGGCGTTTAAATTAAAGGAATTCTCAAGCGACATGGTCAAGTGTCTAATTTTTGTGCAGAGTCTAACGACACCGAAGGACAAAGAAATTAGATCAAGAATCCTCACTATTATGGAACAGGATCCGAAGATTACGCTACAAAAAGTAACGGAAGAATGTCAGTGAATTATAAACATAAAAAAAGATAATACTCGGATTGAGGAGAAGAGCATTTCGCGAGTACAAACTGTAAGACAACAGAAGTGGATACAAAATAAAGAAAAATTATCTGCAGTTCGTGTGGTGGCCAGCATATAAAGAAGGATTGTTTCTTTAGGGATAAAATGTTTTAATTGTGGGCGTGTAGGCCATAGAAGTTCCCATTGTCAGGCAAAACAGAGAAAGGTAAAATCAAAGTCTCAAACAAAGGTGAACGTAGTTTTGTCTAAAAACGAAATTGAGGAGGGTCAAAGAAGAAAATACCTCAATGTAAAAATAAATGAGCAGACCATAAAATTATTACTCGATTCAGGAAGCGATATTTCGGTGTTAAACGAGCAAACATGGAAAAAAAATCGGGTACCCACCGTTGACTAACACAGACAAAATTGCCAGGGGAGTGTCAGGAAAAAGACTTAACTTTAAAGGTGAATTAAAATGTAACATTTCGTTCATGGGAAAAATTCACAAATCGAAAGTGTATGTGCTCCCTGGTTCAGTAAACCTCTTCTAGAATGAATAGTATTGTTTAACTTATGGAAATTACCGGTAAATTCTTTCTGTAACAAAGTGAACGTCATAAAGAACTATAAGACGAAGCAAACAAAGATTTATTAAGGAGTTGAAAAGCGAATTCCCTAGTGTTTTTTCAAAAGGACTAGGTCTGTGCACAAAAACAGAAGTCAACTTCGAATTGAAAGAAAATGTTAAACCAATCTTTAAACCAAAGAGAAAAGTACCATTTTCGGCACTAGACACAATAAATGAGGAATTAGAAAGGTTGGAAAAAATTGCCGTAATTTCAAAAGTCGATTATTCGGATTGGGCGTCTCCAATCGTATATATAAAAAAGAAAAAACGAAAAATCAGAGTGTGTGCTGACTTTTTGACAGGTTTAAATGACTTTGAAAGACCATGCCAACCGTCTCCGGATGATATATTCACTAAATTAAACGGAGGTAGTGTTTTCAAAGTTGGACTTGTCGGAGGCTTACCTTCAGGTTAAAGTCAGTGAAGAATGTTCGAAGTACCTGACAATAAACACGCATAAAGGGATTTTTAAACTAAATTTTCTCCCTTTTGGATTGAAGGTAGCTCCAAGCCTATTCCAGCAAATAATGGACACAATGTTGGCTGGTATGGAGTATGCAATCGCATACTTAGATGATATTTTGATTAAAAGTGAAAACGAGGCCCAACACAAAACGCATATTAGAGCAGTATTTCAGAGAATTGAGGAATACGGGTTCAAGCTGAGTGCTGAAAAATGCGAGTTCTTCTTAAAGATAAAATATTTAGAGCAGATCATTGACAGTAAAGGAAGAAAACCGGATCCAGAAAGGGCTGAGGCTATAAAAATATGCCAGCACCTGATAATGTGGCTAAACTCCAGGCGTTCTTGGGATTTGTAAGTTCCTATAGCATTTATATCCCAAAAATGTATGATATGAGAGATCCTTTAAATAATTTAGTGAAAAAGGGCGCAAAGTTAATATGGTCAAAAGAATGTGAACATGCTTTAAAAAAAATAAAAAGCTGTCTATTAGCAGATCTATCGTTAGTTGCATTTCGACCCGAAGAGGAAAATCATTGTAGCAGCAGATGCCAGTAATGAGGGATTGGGTGCGGTATTGCTTCATAAATTCGAGTACGGATCTACGAAGCCAGTAGCACATGCCTCGAGAACGTTACTGCCCGCGGAACGAAGTTACAGTCAAATCGAAAAAGAGTTTAGCAATAATCTACGCTGTAAGAAATTTCACAGGTTTCTATACGGAAGAGAATTTACTCTGCAAACAGACCACAAACCGCTGTTAACAATATTTGGTTAAAAAAGGTATACCAACACACACGGCAAACGAACGACAGCGTTGGGGTGTAATTTTATTGAATTATAATTTCAAAATGGAATATGTACCTTCAAAGAAGCTAGGTCACGCCGATGGGTTGTCGAGGTTAATACCTACTGGAAAAAACAGTAATAGCGGCGCTAAGAGACGAAAGTGAATTGTCGGATCTGTTATGCAACACTATTAGAAAATGAATGGTTATGCTAGAAGATGTGAAAAATGCAGCGGAGAATGAGGATTTCATTAAAAAAATGAAAAAGCAAGTCTGGCTGAACGAGAAAACTAAAAAAAGGAATTAGTGTGTCACCTTTTTCAATCTGCGAACAGGTATTACTATACGCAGATAGAGTTGTAATGCCGTGTACTCTACAAAAGAAAATTCTGAAAGAATTTCACACTGGCCATCCAGGGATTTCGAGAATTAAATCTCTAATGAGAAGCTATACTTATTGGCTGAGGATGGACCAAGACATAGAAAAGTTGGGGAAACAGTGCAGAGGCTGTTAACTGGCAGCAGGGGATCCACCGGTAAAGATTCAACCAGGGCCAAAGACAGATATCCCATGGACTCGGTTGCATATCGACTATGCAGGGCCCATAAATGAATCTTATTATCTGATTATTGTAGACAGTTTCACTAAGTGGCCAGAAATTGTTAAGTGCAGACATCCGACAGCAGCAAATACAATAAACGCACTTAATGAAATTTTTAGTCGCTTTGGACTCCATAAAACTTTAGTCAGCGACAACGGAACGCAGTTTACGGGAAGAGAATTCAAGGAATTCTGTACATCATTGTCCATCGGTCACGTGACAACGCCAGTATAACATCCAAGTTCGAATGGACAGGCAAACAATTCGTGGACACCTTTAAACGAGCGATGAAGAAAAGTCAAGGCGTGGACACGAATGAAAGAAGTATTCAGAAATTTTGGGCAGTATATAGAATCACGCCAAACCCGAATACGATTTCAGGGTTATCGCCAGCAGAGTTTGCGAGAAAAATACGCTCTGTGTTCGATAGGCTGTTGCCTAGTCCGGCGAAGAAAACTGCTAAAAAAGAAAACCAGATGATTAAAGCGTATAAGCCAGGTGACAAAGTTTTTTCAAGAACGTGTAAGGCTGGAAAAATGTATTGTGAAGAAGAAATAATAACCAAAAGAATTGGACAGGTCATATATGACAGAAAAAGGGAAAAGTTTAAGGTGCAAAAGACATTGGAATCAACTGAGACCCAGACACACTACAGCGGTCACAGAAATACCGAAGAGATTCCAATGGAAGTCTTGTATGACGATTTGAAATTCCCTTTCCAGTAAGTCAACATTCGCCAATGGAGGTATCCCCGACTTCAAGGCCAGAGGTACCAGTGTGTCAAACGCCACCACTGCAAGGAGGATTGAGGCGAAAAAGACTTAGGAAAAAAGTTAATCGATTAAGTCCAGACCCTAAAAAGAGAAAAAAATGAAGCTAAATTTCACGGGAAAATTTAGCTCAGGGGGAGGTGATGTAATGAATATGCATACACCTGGGTTCCCCCTCACAGTAATATGATTGGCTGATGTCAGCCATAAATACAGACTGATGTAGAGGTACATGGAAGACGCTCTTAGACGACGCCATTAGCTATCCTATTGACTACGCCCATTGACTACGACTACGGCGAGTACCAGTCGATTACTGCTACCTGCTGGATTGTACTACTCGGTTACAGTAGCCGAAACCACTTAGCTACTTCAGACATATATATCTCTTTCCGGGACATATCAGCTATACTTAAAACTAGGTACATTAAACTTTATAACATTTTTTACAGATTATTTCTATCGCAAATACAAATAAAGTTATAATTTTTTTTAAGTGCACACTAACTTTATGGACACCCTGTATAAATGACAATTAGAAAAAATCTTAGTTTTCTGCCGACGTGTTTCGTCTTCCGAAAATTTTAGCTTTCGTTGTTTGCCTTGATAAACTCAGAAGACGAAACTCGTAGGCAAAAAACTAAGATGTTTTTCTATTGTCATTTTGATACTAATAACGTTAGATTTATAATAAAAAAAGAAGAAAAAATAAACTATGTCCATACCTTAATTAAAAATACTTATTGTTACCAAAATATGACATGAAAACAAAAGGTAGACAAATGGCAAATAAAAGAAAAAAGAAAGAAAGGATTGGCTAATGAATTTGTTATATTCATGGCTTATCAACCCTTTATGGGTCATTTAAAGCCGAAACATATTTATAATGGTAAGAATAATTCTTTTCTTTTTTCAAGTAAATATTGTATTAACAATTCTTTTAGTAACAACAATGATTTTTCCAGATACAAGTCTCATTATTTAACTCATAGCTGGGGGGCGGAAATGGATGAAAGAAAGGAATCTTTTTTTTTTCTTTTCTTTTTTTTTTGTAAACATGTGATAGGATGAATTATGACAGATACTATAAGGAAAGCAAACTAAAAGTATTATCATTTAAAATAAATGAAATGCTAAGTCGCAAACAGATTTTACAGCCGGGCGTTAAATCTTTTACGTGAAGGCATTTAAAGAAAAGAGCAAATATAAGATTTAGGTGAGAGAAGGTTTGCCTGTGACCGGCTTTATTCGAGTAAAATAGAAGCGAGAGAGAGAGAGAAAGAGAGAAAGAGAGGCACCGATAGGGGAAAGAGTGAGGAGGAGTACAGGCATACATAAGAGCGCGAGAATCACGTCTGTTAAATCGAGAACATTTATTAAGTGATATCGCAACAATGGGAGTATGCATTAAACAATAATGTAACAACCTCTATGCTCCAATCTTTACGACTCCAATGGGCACCCTTAAGGAATTTCCAGCGTGTTCTTTTAAAGCTTCCTGGGTCTCATTGTTTTAGGAATGGGAGTTCCGTTTCCTTTAGACGTGATTTGGACGCCTTAAATTAGATATCTTCATGTTTTTGCGAGTTAAAAACCTCGGTCTCTCCGAAAAGCTACATAATGTTTAACGTTTTTCAGTTCGACTTCTCGTCATTTCCTGCCTTGGTCCTGAAATCTAAACAACTTTTACAGTTTAGTTGTTAATATTTTAAATATCTGGAATTTTTATTCATCGCATTTGTTTCTATTTGCCAAACTAAATTCGAAACCTGAAAAGGGCTTCTCACTAAAAACGTCGTTCTTAAAAGCATGAAACGATTAAAGTATTGGCCAGAAAAAAAAGAAAAAAACTGCGTCAAATAATCAAAATAGTTGTAAGAACGTCAGACAACTTAAAAGGCCATTTTAGGATTTGTCAGTTAAAATTTGGAATTAGCTGACTGAGAAATTCTATCATTGCTAAATCTATACTTGAACCACTACCCTATGAGCAGTTTCGTTCAATCTGCTTATTCCAGTGAGCATGTCTGCTTAAATCCGATTTCAAAAGAACAGCATGGCCTCGGATGGTTGTCGACTTTTGTTAATTCTTTTATGGATTTTCATGAGTTTATTTCAAAATGGCGTTTATTTACGCCGGATGAAACAATTCTCTGTTCATATTCATCTATTTCAATCTTTCATAGTCATATATATATATATATATATATATATATATATATATAGTCTTAAGGTGTGCTATATTTATGGGATAAAGTGCTCAATATCAGAGATAGAGCGTGTGTAAATATAAAAGTGAACATAGAAGTCAACACTTAGAGGCAACAGTCTGTTTCATGCGAGATGCAATCGTCAGGCCACGAGTGCTGTTATTTTTCTCGGCTATTTATATATACGGGTCAATGGTGCATTGTGGGTAGTCTATTTTGGCCGTTATTTTGCCGGAAGTCGTTTATTTGCTTATTTATTTATTTGGGTTAAATTATTCTGCTTGTAATTATTTATTTTTATTTTTTCATTTTTATTTCTTATCTTATATATTTATTTATTTATTTTTATTTATATTTTAATCGGTGTTTTTATTAACGTAGTAAAAATTTTAATCGGTCTTTTTACTAACGTAGTAAAAACACCGATTAAAATAAAAAAATAAAAAAATAGGTATATAAGATGAGAAATTAAAAAAAATAATAATGACAAGCAAAATAATTTAACCCAAATAAATAAATAAACAAATAAACGACTTCCGGCAAAATAACCGCCAAAATAGACTACCCACAATGCACCACTGACCCGTATATATAAATTGCCGAGAAAAATAACAGCACTCGTGGCCTGGCGACTGCGTCTATCATGAAACAGACTGTCGCCTTTAAGTGTTGACTTCAATGTTCACCTTTATATATATATATATATATATATATATATATATATATATATGTGTGTGTGTGTGTGTGTGTGTGTGTGTGTGTGTGTTTGTGTTTTGTATATGTCTATTTCTTTCTGAGCTATCTAATATTTTTGAATAAGATCGATCTTTCTGAAGAAATTAAATTTAACTAATTAGAGGAAAGGCTAAACGAAAAATATGCAGGCATAGAAAAATTAGCATGGCAGATAAAACAGATGTGAATAACAAGAGAACTGACAGGGCAGAAGACATACTCGTCCACAGGGCGCATAGAATCCGAGGATGGAACAATAGAGAAAGAAAAGATACTTGAGAGATGGAACGAATACATCGGAGAACTCTTCCACGGCGAAAGAGGACAACCCTCAAATATCAACCACAGACATATAGACGAACTTCACAAATGAAATCAGCACTGACCAAACTGAACAGAAACAAAGCAGAAGGGCCAGACGGAATCGTAATAGAGATGCCTTAGACGATTTCGGTATTGACAAGATTACAGACATGAACGATGAATTATACAACAGTGGTGATATACTGGAAGACCTAAGTATATCTTTTTTGATAGCGCTGTATAAGAAGCAAGATGAATTATACAACAGTGGTGAAACACTGGAAGACCTGAGTAGCTCTTTTTTCATAGCGCTGTCTAAGAAGCCTGGTGCGAATGAATGTGAACGGTATCAGACAATCAGCCTAATGAGCCATTTAAGAAAACTTATCTGAATTCTGAATGAGCATCAAAATCAGACCAGAAATGGGACAAGAACACCGCGGTTTCGTTAAAGACACTGGAACAAGGAATGCAATATTTATTCTCAGAATCATATCAAATAGAACAATACAAATACAAATGGATGTATACCTGTGTTTTAAAGATTATTGCATAATCTTTAAAAGACAGGTATACATCGCGTTCGATAAAGTACGTCACAAGAACTGTTGGAATTGCTAGGTTAACGTGATATATTTTTGAGGGATATCTAAATAATCCATAACTTATAATGGTAGATAGCCACCTGCATGCGGATAGAAAATGAATTCAGTAAATATGCAAAAATAGAAAGGGGTGTAAGACAAGGACATGTCTTCTCACCGCCCTTATTCTACCTATAGAGTGAGGCGATCCTGAGAGAACTAGAAGTTCTACCAGGATTTATTATTGGCGGCCACAATCTTAACATGAATATGCAGACGATACAATGTTGATAGCAGCAACAGAAAGGGAACTACAGGAACGCCTACAAAAATAGTGAAGGAAAGCAAGAAGAAAGGACTAAATATCAATTGTAAGAAGACAGAATGAATGGTTGTCAGTAAAAGGAACAGAATCATCATCATTCCTTTGACGTAGGGTTGATCTAAATGCAAAAGCAACAGGCTTTTCCGCAGCGGTCTATCAACGGTAGCCATCAGCAATTCTTGTACAATCATACCTGTCCATTGTTTGACATTGTCCAACCAGTTTTTGCGTTGACGTCCTCTCCTACATTCATCCTCAGTGGTGCCTTGCATGATGGTCTTGCACAGGCTGCCGTGCCTTGTAGTGTGTCCAAACCACGCCATTTTTCTCCACTTGACAGTGGCGAGAAGAGGTTCCTGGTGTCAACTTTCAACCCTTTTCCACACAAACTCATTGGGCTTTTTGTTCCCAATAGAAAATGTCAAAGTCTTTTCTCCTGCATTTGTTCTCGAACGCTTGGATCCTTCTCTCTGGATCTGACAAAATTGTCCACGTTTCACATCCATATTGGAGAATGGGACTACCAAAGATTTGTCCAGTCTTTGTGTGAAAGTTGATTGTGATCCTCCATATTCTTTTCAATTTGGCAATCGTTGCCATGGCTGCGGCAATCCGTGTACGGATTTCCGAGTTGCAGGTACCATCTTTAGACAAGAATGCTCCGAAGTATTTAAAAATCTGGACACTTCGAATTAGAGAATTCAATGTAGATAGCGGAAAAGGAACAGCCCAACATGCAAATTACTTATTGGAGATATTAAAATCAAGCAAGTAAAAAAGTTTAAGAAGTGTTTTAACAGAGAACGAAAAGTGAGTAACCGAAACTCGAAGGCGCATTGGGATAGCGAAAGATGCTTTCCGAAAGCTAATCAAAGTATTAAGAAACAGGAAAATTCCATTAGAAACAAATAAAAGAGTATTGAACTGCCATATAATATCAGTCCTCCTATGTGAATTCTGTACAGTCTCTTCACAGATGAAGAAATTTGAAGCAATAGAAATCTGGTTCTACAGAAGGATACTGAGAATTCCATACACTGAACATGACAAAGAATTAGAGAAAATAGAAACAAAAAAGGATATATCGGAAAAGAGATTAAATTTCTAGGGCACATAATGTGGAAAGAGGGCTAGGAAAATTTGGCACACAGAGAACATATTGAAGACAAAAGGGGGCGCGACGGAAACAGCGCAAGGACCTGCCTAATGAGCTTGCGTCAATGGCTGGCAGGGCAGGGTCTCGGAGATTTAGCAAAAGACAACATTTACTAAGAGCTATAAAGGACGGGAAATTGTGGAGAGACATAATCGCCTACGTCCTAAATATTACATTCACTGCACACATCAATAAACTCACACACACAACATATATATATATATATATATATATATATATATATATATATATATATATATATATATATATAATAAATGCGAATGTCAGTGTATCACTGTGTCACATTTTTTCAACTTTAATCTTAAAGTCCATAGCCCAATGTATCATACCATTTTGGAATCAAGCCGACACCGTGAGCAAATTAAAAACACTCCTGACCGGATCCGGGCCCGCAATCCTGAAATTTTGGATTCCGAAGATTTCATCACTGCCATTGTTCTCGGATTCCGCCATCTTGGATTCTACTGATGAAAACAATTAAAGCTCATATTCAAATTAAATTACTGTTCTCAAATTACAGTGTTTTAAAATAAAAATTGTCCGTGTTTTCAACTTTACTCCTAGAAGCCGTAGCCCAACATATGATACCATTTTGGAATCAGGCCGACTTTGTGAGCAAATTAAAAACATTCCAGGCCGGATCCGGACCCGCAATCCTGAAATTTTAGATTCCCAAGTTTTTGTTTCGGCGAAGTTTTGTGATTTTTTGCGACGAATTTTTTTGTACGATAACAGTTTTTTTGACAGTTTTTATAACTTGAACATACATTTGGGAATAATCGAAATTAATTGCGAAATCCAGCGAAAGTCACCCATGAATCCCGCATATCCGGACATGATTTTGATGTGTATATTAGGACAGCTTTCACACCGAGTGCAATGATAAATTCCCTTAAAAAGTGAAATATCAACCTGTCCTAATGGAGAACCCCAACTGCCTACATCTTGAAAGAACATGACACAAAATGACTTCAAGATTTCAAAGATTCTGTTTATGCTGTTGTAAATCTATCTACAGAAATTCATCTGATTTGAACAAAAACTAAAATATGGCTTCCTATGTCTCTCCGCGATAGCCACCATTTTTCTCCTGTTGTCTTTTCATGGAGTGAAGTAAGACTTGTGTATTTTCTGGTTAATTCACTCGCAAATAGAGGAAGACTAACGTCTTAAGCTAATTTATCAACGACGTAATTACAGTTAAATTAATATTCCTCTCTCTAAAATTGCCTTGAATAATTTTATTTTTACTGTCGAAAATTTTTACAGGCCCAATAAAGGTTTAGTGACATCCGCGATGATGACAGACCTTTTTAAACAAGGGTTTATTTTAATCGTTAGATTCGCTTCTTTTTCATACAGTATAATCCCTCATATCCGGAATCCTGCATATCCAGGCGTGATTTTGATGTGCATATTTGAACTATTTGGGTGATATGTAACTGTTTTTCAGGAAATTTACTTTGGATAATTGCTTATGCTTCTTTCACCCTAATGGCTTGTATTGGTGCAAAAGATGATGGGAATAAGAGGAAAGGATGACAATGAGACACATTTGCAACAAGATAGCGACGAGATGCATGACTATGATGAAACCTGGAATGAAATTGAGAAAGGCTATTGAAATGGTTGTTAGTTTTATGGAAAGAAAGCCAGCATTCAGCTATGACGATTGCAATAACGCACGCAGAGTTAAAAAGTGTCTTTCATTTAAAAAATTTCAAAAACAAAAGCAAAACGAAATGCGGAAAAAGTTAAGAATGACATTAGAAGAGAAAGAATCATCATTCAACAGCGATTAAAAAATCCTCGTTACATTATTTGTTTTGCATACGTGGCAGACTTAATTTAATGAATTTTCATTAATATTACATAATTTATTTCTTTTTCCTTAAAATCAATTCCGTTATATTTCACTCACCATTAGCTTATTTTGTTTACTATAAAACATTGAAAATAAATGTTAAACCTGATTTCAGTTCTTTTATTTTAATCTAAATATAACCCCTCATATCCGGACATTGTAACCAATTCTTCATATCCGGACCTTGTAACCAGTTCCTCATATCCGGACTTTGTAACCAATTCCTCATATCCGGAAAGCTTTCTTAGTCCGGTTGTCAGGGATTCTACTGTATATATAAACAAACGACAATGTAATTGTTATTAACAAAAAGTATACATAGACAATAACAGAAGATTGTTGCGTGTGACAAAACAATGAATATGAAAGAAGGAAACATTTAAACTAGTGAAGCTGTTTGTGTAGAAGTCCTAGAAAGAAGTAAATGAAAGTGCATGTGAGTGTGCGCCCCCCAGTGGGGAACACGTTTCTACACATTCGACCTATATCTTACCGTGTAAGAGGAAAACAGAAAAGAGAGGATGACAGAGAATGTCACTGCATTTTTATAGGCTTAAAGAGCGTCCCCTAGCGACGATTTTTTAGGAAAGTAATTGGGGGTAACTGACAGTATCATTGAAGTTATCGCTTCCTCTGCCCATTTGAAACTCTCCCTACCATGTCTATATTTACAGTGCTACTATTATTGTGCATTATATTTTACCAGAAGGAAATATATATAAAACCTTAAAGAAAAGATATGCAAAAAAACAATATTATATTTTTATTTAATAAGTATTTGTTATTTTAATCATTTTTTAAAATAATAGGATATTTTGTATGTTAAATAATAAAACTTTCAATTTTTCCCCCCAAATTAATGAAAATTTATTGTGCTAAGCTACTCATCCTAATAAAATCAATTGTATTTTGAAACCCCTCACCTGTTTGCATTTCTTCCCAAAGTTTGGTTTCGATTGGTCAATGTCTGGCTATTTTAGAGGGTGTGACGGACGAACGGACGGACTAACAGAAGTCACAGAATTTTATAAATAGATAGATTGATTTAATGAGATTTTACGGATGGTGATAAGTCTCGGGACTGCTAAACAGGTATGTCGTTACGTGAGGTGTCATGATAGATAGATAGATAGATAGATAGATAGATAGATAGATAGATAGATAGATAGATAGATAGATAGATAGATAGATAGATATGAATAGAACGAGATAGATGTGAATAGAACGCAGTAGATAGATAGATATGAAGAGAACACGATAGATAGATAGATAGATAGATAGATAGATAGATAGATAGATATGAATAGAACGAGATAGATGTGAATAGAATGCAGTAGATAGATAGATATGAAGAGAACACGATAGATAGATAGATAGATAGATAGATAGATAGATAGATAGATAGATAGATAGATAGATAGATAGATAACGTAATGTTAAAAAACATTTCTGTACACAAATATTTGTCAACAGCCTCTCATTCTTTGCCAATGTACAAAGTTCAGTGGTAAATATCAATCACAGAGGAGAAAGAGTAAGAGTTCAAAAATCAGTTAATAACTACGTGTCAAAGTATAAACCTATTGACCTACCTTCGTATACATGTGTGTGTAGGTGAGTGTGAGAGAGTAAGAGGAATAGAGATCGAGTAAGTAGGAGACAGCGAGTGTCTGGGGCGATGTACTTGGTTGCAATAAGCCGACAGCGGTAAAAAGAGACACATGTGTTCGTAGAACTCTTGACAAGCTCTACGACTTTAGGCTTTAGATAGATAGATAGATAGATAGATAGATAGATAGATAGATAGATAGATAGATAGATAGATATGAATAGAACGAGACAGATAGATAGATAGATAGATAGATAGATAGATAGATAGATAGATAGATAGATATGAACAGAACGAGATAGATAGATAGATAGATAGATAGATAGATAGATAGATAGATAGATAGATAGATAGATATGAATAGAACGAGACAGATAGATAGATAGATAGATAGATAGATAGATATGAACAGAACGAGATAGATAGATAGATAGATAGATAGATAGATAGATAGATAGATAGATAGATAGATAGATAGATATGAACAGAACGAGATAGATAGATAGATATGGCCAGAACGAGATAGATAGATAGATAGATAGATATTACCAGAACCAGATAGATAGATAGATAGATAGATAGATAGATAGATAGATAGATAGATAGATAGATAGATATGAATAGAACAAGATAGATAGATAGATAGATAGATAGATATGAACAGAATGAGATAGATAGATAGATAGATAGATCGATAGATAGATAGATAGATAGATATGACCAGAACGAAATAGATAGATATGAATAGAACGAGATAGATAGATAGATAGATAGATAGATAGATAGATAGATAGATAGATAGATAGATAGATAGATATGAATAGAACGAGATAGATAGATAGATAGATAGATAGATAGATAGATAGATAGATAGATAGATAGATAGATAGATAGATAGATACGTTATTAACCTAGATTTGTGGCTACAGGTATTTGTGGATGGGCGGTGTTGTAATGCCTCGGAATGAGCAACTCATCAGCTATAGTTAAGTAGCAGTATAGACTTGTACTCATAGTCTTCGTTAGCAAACATTCTAGAAGTTAGTCAATGCATTTCACCCTGGTACCGTTACCTGGGATCAGAACAATATCTCTGTTCTCTATGAAAGTTATTGCACACTGATATATATATATATATATATATATATATATATATATATATATATATATATAGAGAGAGAGAGAGAGAGAGAGAGAGAGAGAGAGATAGATAGATAGATAGATAGATAGATAGATAGATAGATAGATAGATAGATAGATAGATAGATAGAAACAGCGTTGATATTGTTTATATCTAAGAAGTGTATTGCAGCAATGTTTGAGATTTGGGGAGGAGGGGCAGTTATAAATGTCTTTGATTATTTAAATTATAGCATATTATTACTATATATCTGATTATCTGACCTGTCAACTTTTATTATTCCAGACTGAAGCACACCCAAGTGAACAATCCTTGTCACAGACGAGCAGTTCGCAGAATGCAATCCGGACGTTAAGACAATTTGAAAGCTAGCTAGGCAATAAAGTCTTGCGCTAAACTGGGTAAAAACGCTACAGAATCTAACGGAGTGTCGTAGAATGCTTATGGATTAACTTGAACGGGGAGAGCATCTGTGTTTTCGCTGGCACAAGAGGTCGAAGGACGATAGGGAGATGGCGAGAAAAGACGAGAGGTGTGGGAAGGAATGGGATGCTGGTTGAGAAAATTCCACAATTTTCTGGATGAAAACTGTTGTTTGTCTATAGAGATAATATGTATGGAGTTTGGATTTGGTGTTGCAATTATTCATAAAGATCTGAACATGAGTAAAATTTGCGCAATTTGTCCGCAGGGTGCTCAGTGACGAACAGGAGGAAAGACGCGTTGGGGACAGAAGGGTGAGCTCATTACATTCAGTCTCAAGGTATGAACAAATCGCTATAGATAGATAGATAGATAGATAGATAGATAGATAGATAGATAGATAGATAGATAGATAGATAGATATGGACAGAATGAGATAGATAGATATAGATAGATAGTTAGATAGGTAGATAGATAGATAGATAGATAGATATGGACAGAATGAGATAGATAGATAGATAGATAGATAGATAGATAGATAGATAGATAGATAGATAGATAGATATAGACAGAATGAGATAGATAAATAGATAGATCGATCGATCGATAGATAGATAGATATGGTCAGAATGAGATAGATAGATAGATATGGACAGAATGAGATAGATAGATAGATAGATAGATAGATAGATAGATAGATAGATAGATAGATGACGACCTGAGAGGTTCATACGTTGAAAGAGATTAGAATTTGGCGCTTCTTTTAAATTCATAACTGTTTACCATAAAAATGTTTGAAAACTTTCGGAATACGTCTCTTACAATTACTCGATGCTTTTACTGATCACTCACCCCTATCAAGGTCACAAATTTAAAACACACACACACATATATATATAATATATACACACATATGCACACACATATATATATGTAACATATACACACGCATACACACATATATACACATATACACACATATACACACATATATATACATATACATATAGACACACACATATATACACACAAACATATTCAGACATATATATATATACGCACATATATATATACACATACATATATACACATATATGTATATACACATACATATATACACATATATATACACATAAATATATACACACATATATATACATATATACACACATATATATACACACATATATATACATATATATATATATGTAATATATACACACATTAGTAACACATTCAAATCGTCCGAAATAAGAAAAATCTTAATTAATAATACCAAAATTCTCTATAAAACAATTGCAAAAAACGATTACAAATCCTCGAAGCCTTCCTAATTAAAAAAAACAAAATGCCAACATAATAACTAATCCTCCAAATAATAAATACCAACCACCCCCCGTATTAATTATGAACTAATCCAACCAGTTTTTGGTCTCAATACCCCAAATATTATCTATAAAACTAAAATAATAAACCTATTTCAATCAAAACATACAGCCATGATGACGGTTGACGATAACCGAAAGTGGTCGGCAAAACACCAGGGACTAAGGTCTTATTTCAATTACTTAGACCCAAATATAAAAAAAACTTGCGAGAAAGCAAGAAAAACAGAAAAAAAAGATTATTAAACGGAAAAGTTCCATAGTCTTTAACAACACATGCTTTCATATATATATATATATATATATATATATATATATATATATATATATATATATATAATACCTGGCCACTCGTATTCGAGGATACCCGTCTATTGAGGCGACTAGCCAATCCCTATTGCAGACGTTCGCTCAGGCACATCTATGTTTGTTCAACACCCACAAAGCCAACCTGTAGTTTATACTGCAACTATGCTGAGCAGGCCGTAGTTACAGTTTTTGGGAAAGAGCGTGGTATCTAGAATGATCAACAATCTGAACAACAGCAGCACACTCAAAGACTCGGTCATGATAAATTGTGACTTCGTGCTAGCATAGCTATGGACGCAATTTCACCCACAAGGCTTGGGTCAACCCGTGGTATGCTTTTCAGGCACTTCCCAACGGTGCCGCACGCTGTGATCGTCCTCCCTCCAGATCGATAACATCAGGAAGTCTCCATCCTGACAAATCGACCATGCTGGGATTCGATCCCCGGTCTCATGGTCAGGAAAGCGATCGTTCTATAACCACTATATATATATATATATATATATATATATATATATATATATATATATATATATATATTAGCACGTAAGTGAATGTAATGGATTCGACTGGAATTCGAACTCGGATAAAGGTTTTTATTCTACATTCAACACCGTCACTTGATAAGACACCAGAAGTGTTGAAACAAAATGGCTATTTTTGTAGTGATTTTATAACATATTTATGTTATAATATTTAAATAAATAATTATATTTGTTCTACACTGTATTGAGCACTCTTTTAAGAATAGTATTTATTGCTTATTGGAATTTATCCCGTATACACCAATACTATACTTGTAGATACATATATATATATATATATATATATATAGGGTGCGTGAAAAAAATCTCAATATATAAAATTGTTAATGACTTTACTAATTATTGGTCGATTTCGATAAAAAGGGTTTTATTTTGAATAGTATAGCAACGTGAAAGCATTAAATTGCTTTTGTCAATATCACCAATCTTATATGAAACTAATATATTTTGGTGGATTTTCATTGGTAATTTCTGTTTTTATTTCAGGATGACAAGCATAGCCCAGAATTTGCCAAACCATGACACTTTATGAGCATGCTTTGCTAGAATCCCATTACGAAGAATGATAGTCCGTGTTACAAGTGATGATGGCGCAGTGTTCATAGGACCTCGTGCTTCAGAAGATACCAGGGCCAACAGGAATTGTCATTAAATGCTGATGAATGAGTTCGGGATTTATGGTAAAGACCAACAGAAGCGGTCGTCCTTCGACATCCAGATTTTGGAAGAAAACGTGCAAAGGATAGAATTTTAACACTGTATTGCAATTCGACCATTATACTGTCCAAAATAAAACATTTTTAACGAAAATCGACCATTAATTAATGAAGCAATTTTCTTTCAATTGTTCAGCATCGAGAAAATAAGAAAGTAGCAGTTAAAGTAAGCTTCACAAAATATTGTATTTACAGGGCTTCAATTGATTGGCTAGGCGGCAGGAATACATTTGACACCATTTTCCTTCTAAATAACCCTGGCTGGGATAATCTGCATCGAGGGACACAGGGTAGAGCGATTTTGCAAAAGAATGAAATATATTTGCCACCAATATCATTTAGGTATACAGGGCTGGAATGACTTCGCAGACGGCAGAAATCCACCTGCCACCAATATGTACGTCAAGGTACCTGGATTAGAGTGATTTCAAAGAAGACAGAAATACGGCTGATTCAAGTTACCTTAGTCCAAATGACTAAATGAACGGCCAAAATACATCTAAAACCGATATCTCAATCAAGATTTTCCAGGCTTGAATGATTACAGTAAATATATATTTGTCGGCTTGAATCTGAATCAGTTGTTTAATGAAACAACCATTGACTGACTCATTCATTTTTTACGACTTATCAACCCTCTGCAGGTTATTTAAAGGCAGAAAATATTTTTATATAATAAGAATATTAACCGTTTAATGATACAAGTCATACTAATTAGCCTATTGCTGGGAGAAGAGATGGGCTTATGCCTTTCCCAAGGGTATTTGCGCGTAAGTGCACATAACAAACTCAACGGGAATTGAAACACGGCTCTCTGATTTACAATTCCGAGTCATTATCTATTACACGATCCGCACATTAAAGCTTACAGTACCTGGTATTCCCAAGCGGTCACCCATCTAGTTACTGACCTGACTCGACATTGCTTAACTTCAGTGATTGTACTAGAACTGGTGTTTCAATGTAATGTGGCCGTCAGCGTGGAAGAGCAATAATGTATCCAATAAATTTCGATTAACGCTTCTCTTGAATTATTGTGGATTTTTATACGTGTGAGCATACCTACTAACAGACGATCAGCCCTGCCGGTGAGGGTAAGTTTGACAGCAATAACATGCTGCCCTACATACATGTATACGGATGGTGCTAGAAATTGTCCAAATTCCCTCGACACTTCCCCTTTTGGGGTCCCGGAAGTATCAGAAATTGACACTGACCCTTCCAGTTTAAGTGCAAGGGAAAAGATGCTACTTCATCGAAGGGAACTTTGTGTAAATTTCATTTAAATTCCATAGAGTGGCTGCAAAGAGATACATTGACTTGGGTTAGCAAGCTTGTTTTGCTAGATTAATTACGACTGAGTAGTGAGGGTTCTCCATACTACGCTTAGAAAATTATTCGGGATACTTCAACGTAGTGTTATAGTTAGCAAGCTTGTCTCAATAGCTTAATAATGAGTTTGATCCTCACTTTGAGCCCCCATACACCCGGCCTTGTGCCACATCTAAACTTCGCTGAAAAACAACTGTTGAGAGAATTCACTTTTTATTCTGGTTTTAAGATGACATTTTTCATTTTCTAAAGAAATTCCTTGTATTAATCCTCAACAATACAGCACTTAATTTAATACAGTAGTAATATCTACTATGATATGGGAAACGTCTGCTTTGTTCCAAAACAAATTTCTCTTTGCTGTTGACGAGTTATAAACATCACCAAATATACAGATATTTAATTTACAATTTAAAAAATAGTGCGTAGAAAAATAATTGCTTGTAACGTTCACAAATTCTAGGACGAATATCGCTATCCCAAGAAAAGCATTTGGGACTTGAACGTTTAATGACAGCAGAAATCCATATTTTTGTTAGGAAATGACAGCAAACTTTTAAGTGTCTACATATGTAAAGGTGGGCTTGATCTTGATATAGACAGCTAGCGAAGGGGGGAATTAGGTAAAGTCTTTACCTAATGAGCCACAGTTACTACCTGAACTCAACACTGTAATTTACACTATAGATTCCAGTATGATGTAAGTGTTGCGCCAGCTACATACTTAATAATTAACCGTTGTTATTAGCCCATGAATCTTTCATTTAAATGCTACAAGTCATTCGGCATAGTTGGTTATATCCTGCCAGTGGTTATTTGACAAATTTACTTATATTTTGAGCTGAATTAACTTCGCCCTGACAACCCTCCGCATTTTTTTAAAACATGCTTTACACTAATGGAATGTCGTTTCTTCATGTTTTCTTCATGGTATCTAGTATTTAAAAAACAAGAAGCAAAAAAATAAAAAAGGTGCAATGGCTACTATTAAATTCTTGTCACTTGTTTAGGTATGTATTTTTTTTTTTAAGCATTTCGCCCCATGCAAGGCGGGAGTGCCACTAGCAAGCACGGGGTTGCAGTAAGAGACTGAGAGCAAGAGTAAAGAGGGGGGTGTTTGAGAAAAGGATAAAGAGAAGGACGGGGATCAGGATCAAGGCATCAAAAGATGTCGATTGATATTACACTTGAATATTCGAAGACTATAGCTATCAGGGCAGCAAGTAAGAGGAGGGGAGTTCCACTGTCGGGAAGTGTAAGAGAAGAAAATGTTGGAGTAGAAGAGGCGGTTACATTAAACTGTTTTGACAGTGAAAGGGTGGGACCGAAATGCCAACCTAGTAGCACGCTTACATTCATGCAGTTGGGGTATGCTTTTACACGAGAAATAGTGTAAGACTCATCTATACGGGTTCATAAGTCCGGTTTTCTCTCTTTGTTATTATTATTATTATTATTATTTCGAATCCGTCTGCATAGCTTCATTTCACTAGAATCAGTATGTTTTATTTTGCTTGTTTTGCTACATCTCATAAAGAGAATTATTTTTACAATCCCAAATAGGCTTCGGTTTTAAATAACCTATAAAGGGGTGATACGCCGTAAAAACAACCTTACAACAACTTACTTTCTTTCTTACTTTCTTTCTTTCTTTCTTTCTTTCTTACACAAAGGTTTTCTTTTCTGTCTTTACGGGAAATTGGCATGGAGGAGTAGGCAGTGCCAAGTTATTGCTTCGAAAATCAGCATTTTAAATCTTTATTTGTCCATGTGCTTGCTTGATCACTGAATACGCTAATGGAAAATATGCAACTACTGCACTCACGAAACTACCTGTCCTCCCGGTTCTTTCTGGTGGGCGGGGGAGGGGGTGAGGCGATCTTACGTTTTGTTTTTTCTTGTCATTTCTTTTCTTTCAACTTCGATATCTTATTCCTTATCCTTTCTTTCTTTCTTTTTCTTTATTTCTTTCTTTCTTTCTTTTTATCCCTTTATCCTTATTTTTTCCTTTCTTTTTTCTTTCTTTCTTTCTTTCTTTTTTTCTTTCTTTGATTTATTCTACCTTTCTTATTTTCCCCACTCCTTCACAGTTTAACGTTCCCCTTTCTCTCTTCTAGTCCTGGGTATGACGATAAACTACATCCGGCAGGAAGGCCGCCGATAGGAAGGTTTTGAGGAGCGTGGAGCCACCTCTTAATCGCTGTTGTTACCAAGTCAACCTTGACTGGGGGTGGTAGCACCAGTTAGGGTCCCAGAAACAGAAGCAATATATTTTATAGCAAAATGACCAATAATCCATTTTGTCTGTAGTTGAAGTTGTACAATTGTTTTCAAAATATATTTAGCTGAAGTCATAAAATGTGTGTTTAAAATAGTTAGATTTCTGCATTATATAACCCATAGAGGTGTTGACATGCCTATAAACGAAATCAACCAAACTACCCAACCTTTTCTCTTTTCCTTTTTCTATTTTGACATTTAATCTTGTAGCCTGTTACCAGCAAGATCGATCCCTACCGATTCCTTAGCTTTTCTTATCGAAAGCTAAACTAAAATTTGTAAATATGACAAAAACAATGTTTAGCAGACTAACTTCGCACATCAGAGTTCTATTCTCGTAAGTTATAACCTCACTACATGTCACCAAGGCTATAACCCCGAGCGGGACAAGCTGAGATTTCTACAATATCCACTATCTTTTTGTCAATCCTACGGCTCTACAAAATTTTAGATGATCGATTCTTTCATTGACCACTAGGTATGTTCAATCTATATATATAGTTTTCGCCTCTGTCTGTCTGTTTGTTTTTCATCGAACCCATCCTAAGATTTTGGAGATAGACTCCTCCCATAACCATATATATTCTGAAAGTATATTATCCAGGGTACATGGATAAGTATCTTTCATTTTGATCAAAGGGGGTCCCAGAGGGGGGAAGGGACACAAAATCCCCACAATTTTTTTCTTTTGATTTAAATTTCAGTTTAAACAAGGAAATGACTCCTATCCAAAAGGAGAAAGCCAGAAGATGGTGGTCGCATCAGCAAGATCATTGAGTAATATTGAAATGCATCATTTTTCTTCACAAATTATAACAATGGTTTAAAATCAATCATTATTTTCTTACAAAAAAAATGTGACATGCAGCAAGGCGCGGGTAAAAATATATATATATATATATATATATATATATATATATATATATATATATATATATATATATGGTCCTCCTTTAGTCTCACATACAGGTTTAATACGTCTAGGAATGGAATCATACAGCTTCCTGACTTCATCCAGAGGAATTTTCAGCCATTCTTCCATTAACACCTTCTCCAGCTTGTTACGACATGACAGTGGAGGATAGCGGCTCCTAACTTGTTGCTCCAAAATGCACCACAAATGTTCAATAATATTGATATCTGGAGATTGGGGAGGCCACTCCATGTGTTCTAGCTCACTTTCATGCTCTTCATACCAATTCTTAACCACTCAAGCAGCATGTATTGGAGCATTATCGTCTTGGAAGATGCAGTCAATGTTGCAAGTGGAGAGAAGAGGTTTCCTTACGGCGGCTCTTCCATGATATGCAGCCTTATGGAGCTCCCGACGAACAGTTTTAGTAGAAACTGGACTATTCAGATGATCATTCAACTCAGCAGTTACTTTGGCCGCAGTAGTCCAATGATTTTTTGCCACATTGCATTTCAATGCACGCCGGTGCCTGTCAATACGTTTGCAAGTCCGGCTCGAATTGTTACGGTTGCTAGAGGTTTTGCCCTGTTTCTCGAATTGCGCCGTAATTCTTGATATGGTAGCTCTTGAAAAACCAAACAGTTCAGCAACCTTAGTGATCAAGGCTCCTGCCTTGCGAGCTCCAACAATTTGCCCTTTTCCGAACTCTAGAGGTCACGCATTTAGCTTAATTTTTACTAAATTCTAAACATAAATAAGACAAAGAGAGTAAATTAGATAAATACACGTATTTACAATAGATATAAACTGCAATTACGAAGTTTTAGTTAAAGATCTTAATATAATAGGTCTTTGAAATATAGGAGTGGGATTTGCACCTATTCCAATTATTTTGTCCAACCCCTGTATATATATATATATATATATATATATACAGTGAGAGGGAGAGAGAGAGAGAGATAAACATACAGACAGAAAACTTTGAAATCAACGATAATTAGAAAAACAGAGTTTTGGGGAAAATTGTTTATTTAATGAATGCTTGTGTGCATTTAAGATATTAATATATATATAAATATATATATAGAGAGAGAGAGAAAGAGAGAGAGACAGACAGACAGAGAAGGACATAGGGAACTCAGCATTGTGGCTGTTATTTTCACACCTCAAGCAATCTTCAGACCAAGTGTGATGATTCATTTTGTAACCTCTATATATAGCCCACTTTCTACAGATTTTATATTTAGTTACAGTAAAGCTCACTCTGTACAAGGCTCGGGTGCCACTCAAGGTAGAGGGTTACATTAAGAGGCAGTTTATACAGATACGAGAGGAAGATAACGGTTAACCCTAGACTTGAACAGTTTCAGACTGTAGTGGCGACTTTTTAAGTGTAGCTTAGATGTGACATAAGGCCTGAAAAGACGAGTTCAGGTTGTAGTGATCGAGGAAGCATCCCAAAAGTAAAAGATTTTTTAGAATTTTTTAAACAACTGTTATTTTTCTTCTGCCGTCCTGAATATTCGAAAAAATCTCATTAAAGAAAATGCGAATTTCTTTAGAAAATGGAAAATGGAAATTCGAATAGCCAATGCCTGTTTCAGTCGACTGTTAACACAATTTCACTCACAAGACTTCGGTCAATCGGGGGGGGGGTGTTTTCAGGCAGTTTATAACGCATGCTGGGAACCCGCAGCCCGATAGTGTCAAGATTTGACATCTTTGAAAAATCGACCCGGGTTTCATTGTCGAAAAGCGAACGTTCTGACGACTTACCCATGTGAAAATTTGTTTACGAATACAAACCGGAAATCAAAAAAATTATTAGAAATATCGAAAAATTAAATAGAAAAACATCAACAAGAAACGTTCGTGGTTTTTTTTTAAATAAAACCTGCATTCCTAATAAACAAGTTTCGCTCTGGTAACTCCATAAAGATAATTTCAAGAAAAAATGAAAAATCTCTTTATTTATTAAATTTAACGTGTTATTTAAATTGATCCATACAACACTTTTCGATAATAAAATATCACTCTTCCAAGTGAAATATAGGATAGATTTTGAAAAAGATTAAAATTGGGTAATATATATATATATATATAGTTTATGAAAAACTAGGTAATCCGTATGGGTAGACCCAATGAGGATAAAATCCAGAGAGCTTAATGTAAATCCAGAGCTAATAATTTAAATAAAAACAGACCACTTTAAGGTTCCATGTAATAAATTATTTCACCACAGCCCTTTTAAAGGACTGCGGATCATCAGACATTTTGGGAAGTAAAGTCTGATGATCCGCAGTCCTTTAAATGATGATCCGCAGTTGCCTGACGATTGCATCTAGCATGAAACAGACTGTCGCCTCTCAGTGTTGACTTCTATGTTCACTTTTATATATATATATATATATATATATATATATATATATATATATATACAGGGTGACCAAAAAAAACGGAAACTTTTTAACAATCCAATAAAACCAAGAGTGATGGAAGAAAAATATTTAATTCATAGTAATTGAAACCTTAAAACATGCCATTTAAGAAACAATGATGGAATTTTCATTTTTTTTTAAATTACGTCCTGCAGATGGAGTCCTCCTGTACGATTGCATTCTTGAAATCTGCTGTTGAGATTCTTCATTGACTGCTGCAACATCTCAGCTGGGATACTGTGAATTTCATTCTCGTTACTAAAATGGCGAAATGTTTACTTGCTCAAGGTCACTGTCTCGGAGTGCTGCCACTTGCTCGTGTCTGGCAATACGCACTTCAAAAATTCCCGTTTTTTGGGGTCACCCTATATATATATATATATATATATATATATATATATATATATATATATATATATATATATATATATATATATATATACATCATTTGTAGACAGTATCACAGCTCCTCAGTGCGACTAGACATCCGAAAGCCTCAAGCCAGAATCGAAAACCGACCAATTAAGTGTCAGTCAGAGTGCGTTTTAGACTAATATGGTAATTTGAGAATTTTTTTGTTTACTAATCTGCTTTTTGTATGAATGATTCATTGTAATATAAATTGAACTGACCCGCATATTTGATTCAAAAAGAACTGATCCGACGTGCAAATTTTCGGGATAACAGCTGAGACATTACTCTATTTATTGAACAATTTAGTTCATGACACATTGACTGAAAAACTCCTACAACAAAAAATTCTCAAATTACCATATTAATAAAAAAAACACACTCTCTTAAATTTTCAAGAAATTCAACCTTAGCGTTGCGACTGCACGCTCCAAAGGTTTGTATCCGTTAACAATAACACTAAAAAAAGCATATTTCGATTCGCATTTAATCTTTCGTCTCCGCTACTACCTGGATTTACTAAAAACAAAATAATTTCCATGCCGAAAGTACTAGCAGATTTTAAAAAAATGAACTTATACAACTTGTAGTTATTAAAAACAAGGATCATAACATTCATCGAGTGATTCGTAGGTTATTGCAACTTTAAAAATTTTGTAAAACGAAGAAGTTTTCGCCATTTTATATCATTAACTTTGCTAATCTACTTTTTGCATGAATGATTCATATATATATATATATATATATATATATATATATATATATATATATATATATGTACAAATACAAACACATACATATATCTTATATACGTGAGCTTGGGATACATGCGTACATAGACATCTATTTGTTAACCGGCCGCTTTTAGAATTGCCTCATCGAGAGGAATTTTATGATTTCAGGAGGAATGGAAATCACAGATTCGCAAATCTAAACCGTTGTCATATTGATCTTTTCCACAAACTGTAGAATTCTACAATGCAACTTTCGAGTCAGACAATCTTAGAAAAAAAAATGGCATTCTGATAATATGGCGGAAAGAATACATGGACCGAAAATATTTGAAAACCTCTAATAAATACGCACGCACTGTAACCGGAATGGGTGTATTTAGGTTAAGCTGTAAGCTCCTCCCTCTTCAAGCTTCCCCAAATTCTGAGTTGTCCTCCTTAACTTGTTGCCCTACTAATGCAAGAGACACTAGTCTACCCTGCTATTTTTAACCCGTATTTTGAGAAGAAAAATGGATGTATGACTTTAGCAAAAGTATTGGCAAGAAGTGAAAGAATCAAAGTCGGGCAGAATTTGAACCTGGCATGATAATTTCACTTTCCGCTCATATGTTATATCCGTTACCTTATCCGCATATACATAAAAAAAAATTAAATCATTTCACCCTAAGCAAAGCAATAAAGCCAGTAAGACGCAAGAAGTTACTGATTGTGAAAGAACAAAGTGTAAAAGTAAAGAATAGGATACAAGCAGACAGAAGATGATGATCGGCGTTACATTTATATTTTTGAACTTTGTACTTAACCGGACAGTAAGAAGCCGGAATAGAGTTCCACAAGCGAGAACTTCGAGAGAATAAACTATCAGAATAGAATTTACGGTTTCATCTAGCAACTTCAACAGTGAAATTATGAGACCTAACTGCCAATCAAGTACTGCGCTTAAATTCGTGAAGTCGGGGGACCATTAGAACAATTACCCTGAAAATGTTTATGGGATAAACAAAGGGTAACTACGTTACAGCAATTAGAAAGTGATTGAAGCCGAGATGCCAGGTTATGATCGATAATGTTACAGATTCTTCTTTGGATTTTCTCAAGAATCTATAGGCACATAGCAAAAGCACCAGACCATATGTGACAGCAAGAAGTGATGCACGGACAAATACTCGATATAAAAGTGAAAGATATATTCTGGCGAGATAAATTGTCTAGAACGACACAGTGAACCAAATTTCTTAACAGCAGAATTAGCAATTGATTCATTATAACCGTTCAACTTCATGTTATATCTACTGAAATGTAAAAGTTTATTTTCTCGGTGATAGCATCATCTACCTGCGCAGTTGGGATGAAAACCGGTTCATTCTGCGCAGATATAAGCAAACGGCAGCCATTTGTATGAAATGTCTTGGATTTCGAAATCTCAAATTAATAGATATGTTGTGAATTTGGAGCTTTAAAATGTTCCGTAAGGCTTATTTGACGGGCAAAGAGAAATGTTTACTAGTTTAAATGTAAAGCAGCACTGGAAATATCGAAAATGATCGAAAAATACCACTGAAAAGATGTTCTACAGAAGGATGTTAAGGATATCATGGACCGAGCGTTTGAGCAACGATGAGGTTTTGGAGAGGATGCAAACAAGGGGGAGACTTATACTTAACAAAGATGAGGCAGCTGAAGTTCCTGAGACACATAATGAGGAAAGAGGGCCTCGAGAATCTGATACTCACGGGTCGAATAGAGGGAAATAGAGACAAGGGAAAACAACGCATGACATACCTAGCGGCCCTAAGCAAGTGGATAACAGAACGTGGCCTGGGGGAGAAAGCAGAGGGAAGGAACTTGTTGCAAGGGATAGAGGGAGGTGGAGAGCCATGATCGCCTACGCCCTGAAAGAACACGGCACATAGAAAGAAAAAGTTGAGTTGGAAGAGAATTTCCGAGCATAGCATTCAACCTTATCTGCTGCATATGTCAAAACTTCGAATTAATTGAATAGAGGAAGGATTGAGGACTTTATGGTGTTCAGCACACTCTTGCAGAACCGCCGATAATCTCTAGAAACGAACTTGCGATATGATATACGTTGTTTCATTCTATTAGCAAACAGTAACTTCGCTTCTTTGAGGACATGCTTGCACTCGTTACGAGCAGAGACAAAGAGACATCTGTTGCAGCCAGATGTATTGCTCTGGTACAACTGGAAGAAGTGGCTACAGCAGCGAGCATGCAGGTGATAAATAACCTCATCTCTTCTTCAACGAGAGAATGCATTTAGAATTAACATATTTTACAATAACACTCACTATGTACAGGTTCCGAGAGCCACTCGAGGTAGAGAGTTACAGAGTAAGACGTACAGATTATGCGGATGAGTGTGGAAGATAATGTTTAACCCTAGACTTGAACAGATTAAGATTGTTGTGATCGAGGAAGCATCCTCTTGGGAGTTGGTTGCACAAAACCGTTGTTTGTAGGAAGAAGCTGGTCGAGTGGAACTTACGTCTCACCAATGGAATACGAAGGAAATGAGGGTGGTTCGCTACAATGGGCGTGCAATGGCGTGTCTTAGCCATGAAGGTTAGAACTGGTGGAACTAAGGAATGTAATTTGTCTGAATACTTTCCATGGAAATAGCGATAGAGCAGCGAGAAGCTTGCAATTTTATGTCTGTGGAGAAACGGGTTGTAGGGTGAAAAGTAATTCATCACCCACAAGGACGCAGAGAGGCTTTTGAACTCTGTCGTAAGTGGAAAGTGATGACTGGGCAGCACATTGCCCATATATGGCAGCAGTACTCCATTCTTGGCCTGATCTGCTTCTTGTAAAGGTAAATGATTGCAGGAAGAGTTCTTGAAAGGTTAACGTTATTTAAATGGGCATTTTGAATTGCAATCCAACATCGTATATTAATTGTATGATAAATACGTCGAATGCTAAAATATGTTTCTGTGTGCGCGCGCGCTCGCGCGCGTGTGTGTGTGTGTGTGTGTGTGTGTGTGTGTGTGTGTGTGTTTGTAGAAAGTGCAGTCGGCGAGTCGAGTTCAAATACTAGCCGAGTCAGAAGAGTTCACTTTCGCGCTAGTGCAATTGAGAAAGGCATGAAGCCATCTCTTTCCTCTCCGGCAATGAATTAAATAGTAAGGTAGCTTGGTTCCTCTAGGCTTGAATAACAGAAGTTCAAGTAGAATGACAACTCTGAATTCAAAAGCATGGACAAGGCAACAAGAAACGACTTCACTATCTGTCCTAAGAATTCATGATAATTCACAGAAAATAAAGAAAATATTCTTGGAGAGGCATAATCATTTATACCCTGAAAGGACATGACAAAAATATGCAATTAAAATCCCATTAAAATATTCTAATGAACGCTCAGCACGTTGTCAACCGTTTTGCATTTAAAAGCATCATGAAAAAATTACGGTAATGGATAACAAGGCAAATGTTTGTATCAATAATTATATTAATGAACAGCTTTGTATTACTTGCACCCCTGAAGATGATTTTGGAAGAAGATCGAAAGTACTTGGGAAATGAAAATAAAAGAAATTTAAACAGCTATAGCATATTTCTCTCATCCTTACACGGAAGGTTATTCGTGAGTATGAACGGATTTTGTTAAAAATTAGCAGACATAATACTTGTAATTTATTCAATCAGATATGCCTAAAAGAGAATTTCCTACGTAAATACACACACACACACACACACACACACACACACACACACACACACACACACACACACACACACACACACATATATATATATATATATATATATATATATATATATATATATATATATATATATATATAATACGGAACAAATAGGAAAAGTTTATAAATTCACCATGTTTCGCTTTTATTTAAGAAAGTTTTGGAAATGAGTTATGGAAGCGTGTGATCCGGTATTTTGAGTACTGTTTGGTATTCATTGGTCAGATACATCTAACGTGTTTTTGTTTTATGGTGTTTGTGAGTGCGTGCTCACTCATTTGTGTGTGTGTGTGCCTGGTAGTGTTAGTTTGTTTAATTTCTGAAGATGGTAGTAAGATTAAAATGGGAACGGTCTTCATGTATATATGTAGTGATTTTCCAAGCGTAGCTCAGATATGGCACAAGGCCGAAAGCATGGGACACCCAGTGAGGGTCGAACTCACTACTCAGTCGTAATTGTCCTAGCGAGACACGCTTACTAACCATTGCGCCACCTCGAAGTGCCCTTTTCATGTATATATGTATATCAAGTTTCTCGATGGTCTTTCTGGAGTTGGTGGTGTCGGTACGTCTGTTGACTGTTGGTTAGATGTACGCTATATAATGATGTGGTAAATTTTATACCCGAGGAAACATCGGTTCATTTGGAGCTATGTAGGTGTGTGTTGGTTTAATTCTGCCATAGATATTATTATTATTATTATTATTATTATTATTATTGTTGTTGTTGTTGTTGTTGTTGTTGTTGTTGTTGTTGTTATATATGACGTTTTAGTGTATCAGGAGATATTTGGTGTGTTGAAGTGAAAGACTTAGGCTACATCGTCCGCAGGTATCTGGATCTTACATTCTTCATGGATTTTATGAATAGGTGATATGAAAAAGTGCGTCTGGCGTGTGTTTATAGATGAAAGGATATTTCCTTCGGAATGAGATATATTTTTTTTTATTAGAGCGATATTTTTTAAATCAAAGTTATGGCCTGCTGAGTAGATCGCTGATAGTGTTGTACGTGGTGGTTATGATCCTAGGGTTGGGGATGCTTAGATAGTTTCGATTTTTGTTGGAGGGTAGGTTCATAAATGTTGCTTTTTGGTGTCTACTATTTTGGGCTTGTTTCTTAGCCTTAAGGATTAAATGATGCTTTCTTCTTCTTCTTCTTCATGTAGCTGTGTTTCGGGAAGCATATTCCGGCGGCTCTGAGGTATAAACTCATGATTCATCCTGATTTTATCTTTTGCTTTAAATGCCTACAAGCCGTCAGAGAGTTATATTGGCGAAACTTTCAGAGCCCTAAAAGCCCGTGTCCATGAACAGAAATCAAATCAATCAAACTAAGAACCAGCTTGGCAGATAATCACAAGTCACAGACTATCCCAATCCTGGCTTTTATAAACTATGTGACGGTGAATAGAGAGTGGGTTCGTTCAAATTTGCCATGTTCACGTTTTTTGTTTGCTTTGTTTTTTTAATGGCAAAAAAAAATGCACACCCATACAATGCCTGAAATCGTCCGTACAAGATCCTCTGGGTGATGAGGATTTGCTTCCTGAAATCGGGTAAAAAGAGCCTTGCTTATTGTGAAGTCATTTCTGGCAGATGGTTAAATTTGCCGGATCAAAAGGCAGCTTACCCTAGGGGCGCAGTTTCGATCCCTGCCGGAGAACGATTTTTCTTTACGTAGATTTCTCGAATGCACAGACGTAATACACAATTGGGCATCTATTTCGCATAAGAAGTGTCTGCTATAATAACATATATATATATATATAT
>OZ038486.1:12749676-12764676 GCA_964036315.1 Acanthosepion esculentum | reverse complement strand
CACACACACACAAGACGTTTAAAGGGCGGGGTGTGTGCGCGTTTGCGTGTGTGTGCCTATTTATTTCGCATAAAAGATGGTCAAGCAGATTACGGAAAAAAATCTGTACAAGTACATGTAGAGATGAGCAAAAATTGAGATAACTTAGTCTGGCACAAGGTCACAAGAATGTAGCTTTCAATGAACAAGGACTTCAGGGTTAACAATGTTTTGCTTGTCGAATTTTCTAATTGTTTTATGGTAAACGCTTAACATGAAAAATTGACTGAGATCTCTTGTGACACATATATAGAAAAAGTATATATATATATATATATATATATATATATATATACTTTCTGTTAAACGTCGCCTTTCAATTTGTCTTCTTCACCTATAGATTTATATATCTATATATATATATATATATATAGATAGATAGAGAGAGAGAGAGAAAGAAAGAGAGATCAATAAAATTAGATAGATAGATAGATAGATAGATAGATAGATAGATAGATAGATAGATAGATAGAAATACAATGACTTATACATACATAATATGATAGATATATAGTTAGGAATACTATCATAGACAGATAAACAGTTATACGATGATGGATACGTATACAGAAATACTATCATATATATATATATATATATATATATATATATATATAGAGAGAGAGAGAGAGAGAGAGAGAGAGATTATAAATGATAACTATATAGAATGATGATCATAGGTTGTAAAAGAAAGATAACTGTATAGATAGATAGATAGATAGATAGATAGATAGATAGATAGATAGATAGATAGATAGATAGATAGAAATACGATAATAGATAAATATATTCTGAAAGAAAGATACATATATAGAAAGATGATGATGATGAGGAGGAGGAGGAGGTGGAGGGTGTAAAATAAATAAAACTGTATAGAAAGATGATGATGATGATGATGATGATGATGATGATGATGATGATGATGATGATGATGGAGAGACATATAGATAGATTGAAAGATTATGATGTAAAAACTACTGATAGACTAACAACATTCATGATAGATAATATTAAAAGACTATGATAAGTAGCTAGATAGATAATGTTCATTGTGTCGGGGCCCTTCACTCTGACTCAGCCACATTAGCATGGCGGCAGTCACACACTGGCACATATCATTTTCATGAATTTCTATTAAACAGCCATACTTTGGCCTTCTGCATTCTCTATTTTTTAAATTCCTGTTACCCGCCTTGCGTTCACGTTTCATTCAGTCGCTCCCTTACATTTCACGACCTCTTTTTATTCCCCCCCCCCCCGGAGCCATTTTTTTACAGCCCCACACGTTTTTCTTTCTTTTAGAACTTCAATGATTCCTCTCATTCTATTAGTGCTCCCCCTTCTCTTTTCAATAAACTCTCCACCTCCTCCTTCCACTCCTCCTTTCTTTATTTGCACTCCATCAGTTCTCTCTTCGTTTCCATCATCGTAATTTCCTTGTTGGCTATTGGAACTTAATTCTTCTCTTGTAGTCACACATGGAAATCAACCCAAAATAAATTCGCCAAAACAAATGGCAGATCGTTTTGGGGGGGATGATTAAATCATTTTGGGACACCCTGAGATTGACTTCTTTTTTACTGCTCCTTTCTTTCTTTTATAAAATTCTGTTTTCTTTTTCTTTTTCTTTTTACCCTCGTCTTCTTCTTTTCCTTCTTCTTCTCCTCCTCCTCCTCCTCCTCTTTGAATTCCTATTTATGTATTTCGACATATTTTTCAATAATCTCAACGCAGACTTTCTCTTTTTCCTTCAGTAATTTTACTCTTTTTCTCTTTCTTTTTTTTTCGTTGTTTCTATCCTTTTTTTTTGCTTAACACCTATCGTCATTTTTCTTTAATTTTGTTTTTGTTTCTTTATCTTTAACTCCTTTTCTTTCTTTTTTTTCTTTCTTTCTTTCTTTCTTTCTTTCTTTCTTTTATATAATTCTGTTTTCTTCTTCTTCTTCTCCTCTTTGAATTCCTATTTATGTATTTCAACATATTTTTCAATAATCTCAATGTAGACTTTCTCATTTTCCTTCAGTTATTTTACTGTCCTTTTCTCTTTCTTCTTTTCTTTCTTTCTTTCTTTCTTTCTTTCTTTCTTTCTTTCGCTCGTTCGTTCTTTTGCTTAACACCTATCTTCATTTTTCTTTAAATTTGTTTTTGTTTTTTTATCTTTAACACCTTTTCTCTCTCTCTCTCTCTCTCTCTTTCTTTCTTTCTTTCTTTCTCCTTTTACGCTATCGTCTTTCTTTCTTTCTTTTTCGTCTTTTTTATTTCTTTTCTTTTTCATCAAATCTCTCTTCCCAGACTTTAATGAGTCAAAATCACTTTCCGACTCATTATTTTATTGTAGATTATTTTTATTTAATTAAAATACTTGAAATGAAATCAAAATTTATTCACTTCCGACGTTCCGTTAATATCCGCCTTCGTCTTTTTTATTCATATTTAGAAATTTTTTTTTTTTTTTTTACTTTTTCGCTTGCCAGTTTCATTTCTTTTCCCGCCTTCTTTCTTTTTTAAACTTATTTGCATTCTCCTTCTTTCTTTCTTCTTCTTCATCTTCTTTTATTATTTATTAAATTTAGCGGGGCGCCCGTGAAAATAAAACTCACTACGACGAACCACCATTTACTTATTTCTCTTTCTCTTTCTCTTTTGATATTTGTATTTATTTTTCTTCACCACCCCCACCAGTCGCCGCCGTTTTCAGACTCTTCATATTTAAATATAGCCTAGTAAGGCACAAGGCCAAAGTTGGAGAAACGTAGTATAAGAAGTTCGTACTGGATCACTATTTCAAGTTGAAATACAGCATTAAATGATGATATTTGACATCGAACTGATTTCTGACACCTGTGGAAAATTCGCAACTGCCTCAACCAGAAATCAGGGAATTTAGGAGTCATTCTTTTTTACTGTTATAACCTTTTTTTTTAATATCAGGTCTTTCCCTGTAAACGATTAGCTTTTTCATATTAGTTGCTAATATATAAAAGTATAAAAACTTTCAGTTTTTCTTAAATTTTCTTTTTTACATTTTGTTTCTTAAATTTTGCTTGTTTGTTTATTTGTTTATTTGCTTGTTTGTTTATTTGTTTATTTGCTTGTTTGTTTATTTGTTTATTTGCTTGTTTGTTTATGTTTGTTTGTTTCTTTCTTTCTTTCTTTCTTTCTTTCTTTCATGTTCGTCCATAGCAACCTAAAAGAAATTCGCCAATTCAAATAGGAAATACTTTTTTGTATGTTCGTTTCATTTTGGGGACCCCTGAATATCTGTGTCCTTCCTCGCTTTTCCTATATTTTTTTCCTCCCTTATTTCTTTCCTTTCCTTCTCTTTAAGTACTTTTTCTTTTTCCCCATTCTTCTTCTTCTTCTTCTTCTTCTTCTTCTTCTTCTTCTTCTTCTTCTTCTTCTTCTTCTTCTTCTTCTTCTTCTTCGTTGTCTCCATCGCAGTAGTCATAGTGGTAGTAATAATTTTCTTTCCTTCCCTATTTCTTTCTCACGATTACACTCTCTCAATTTCTTCCTCTATCAAAGACTCACTCTCTTTTTCCATTCTCTACCTTTCCTATTTTCTCTTTTTTTTCACTTTTTTTGTCTCTCTTGTTTGTCAATCTTTTTTTTCCTTTTTTTCCTTTCGCCTTCCTTTTGCATTTTCAATTTATGCTTTGTCCCTCTAAAAACTGTTCGCTTCTTTCCCTCAATTTTTCTCTTTTAATATCTTCTTCAACTGTACCCCTCCCTATCTCTATCAGTCTATCATTCTCTTTTTCTCACTTTCCTTTTCTCTTATTTTTCTTTATTTCTTTCTTTCTTTCTTTCTTTCTTGTTTTTTTTTTTTTAATCTTCGTATATCTTAAAGGCTTCGCAACAAACGACTATTTTACCTTTCAAACTCTCTTTCTTTCAATATTCTTTGTGTCACTCCTTTCAAAGATGTCTCCCGCCTAAGTCGTCTGCATTTAATATTTTTCTTCTCATCTTCTTTTTAAAGATTTTCTTTTTTTTTCTTTCGTGGCTCTTATTTTTGCTTTTCTGATTCCCTCACTCTATGTCCATCCTATTCAATAAATTATGTCTGAGAGAAGGAATGCCGCCTAAATCCCCCCTCCCTCCTCTCTCCCTCTCTCTCTCTCTCTCTCTCTCTCTCTCTCTATATATATATATATATATATATATATATATATATATATATATATATATATATGAATTTTAAAAACCTTTATTTCTTTTATTTCTTCATTCATCTTTTCTCTCCAGCCCTTCTATACTTCTGGCCCTAAATCAAAAATCTAAGTTCTAAAATCCTTGTCGCTTTATCTCGTCTTTTTTTCTCACTCTCTTCCTTTCTTTTTTTTTTTTTTTTGCCGATTTTCCGTTCCTAAAATCTTCCTTTTTTATCGTCTCTTTCTTTCCCTTACTTTTTATTTTTCATTAAATGCAACTTCTAAAAAATCATCTACTGTTTTCTATCTTATTACTAAAACTAAAATCATCCTCCATCTCTCTCACCTTCTTTCTCCCCCCTCTCCCCCCTCTCTCTCTCTCTATATACACACACACACACACACACACACACACACACACACACACACACACACACACATATATATATATATATATATATATATTTATCTTCCTTACACTTTACTCTCCTCTTTTTTCCCCTTTTTGGAGGCATTTTCCTTCTTACAGTCTCAATCTTTTTTTGTTTTTTCTATTCTTCCATCTCTAGACCATCTTTGTTCTTTCTTTATATCATTACATCTGAGCCCGGCCTGTGCCGTGGTCTCCTTCCCTTTCTCAACCGGTCTGTGTCTGCTCCCTCCCTTCTCAACAGAGTCTCGCTCCAATCCCGACCCACCCCCCGCTTGGCCCGCCCCCGGTGTGTTTGTTCCGGTGTTAGCAGGCTTTACACGCCACTTCATCTTATTCAGACACCAGTCTCAGACATCACTGTGCTAAACGCACTAAATCTCACGCAAAGGTTAGTACCAAAATCCAAACAAAGAAAAAATATATAATATATATATCTACCTTTTACTTTTTTTTGGCACACGTTTATTTCTTGCGATCTACCTTCTATAGTTAAGCCCTTAAAATCAAAAGCTAAATTCACTGGACCCGGTCAGTAGTTGACTGTCACCTTAAAGACCAGAGGTACGTCTTAACGTTGATTCTACTGCGAGAGAAATTTTTCTTTCTTTTCATTATTTTTGTCATAGTCTGCAATGTTCCTTTAAAAAAAAAAATGATATATTTTGATATCAGTTTTGTTTTCAAACTGAAATGAAAAAAAAAAAGGCAAATCTTTCGTTTAGTTTTTCACGTTTTCTCCTCCGTTTTTATTCAAGAATCTAATTTTTTTTGTTTTGTTCGCCGGCTACTGCGAGTTTTTTTTTTGTTTTGTTTTTTTTAACTTTTAATTTTTTCTTTTCTATCTAGCTGTTTCGTTTAAATTATTTTCCAAATACGAATTTATTTTTTCCTTTATTGATAATTTTGTGTTTGAAATGATCTTATTCTTTATTGTTTTGCATTTGATTTGTATCTCTTTTACACATTTACCTTATTAATAATAAGCTTGTTTCTTTATGTAAGAAGAATGTTTGAAACAGAAAATGTAGTCTTTGGTTATTTTTTTTTTATTATTATTATTATTGGTGGTAAACCGGTAAAAAAAAAAGAATAAGTTAATAATTCATCACACGATACAGATTAGCGCACACACACAAATACCCAACGCACACGTCCACACACACAAATACCCAACGCACACGTCCACACACACACACACACACAAATACCCAACACACACGTCCACACACTGGTCTATGCTATACACACAAATACTATATTCAATGAAATAATCATCTATATAAAAATTTATTTCACTTTGTCGTGTTTGTTTAAAATTCAGTTGTTTTATATATACAAAGATATACACAGGCAATGACATACCTGTAGCAGTTGTGTCATATGGAGCTTTTAGATTTCATATATATATATATATATATATATATAATGATGGACGCTCCCGTCGGTTTCGACGTATGAGGATCTGACAGATTAATTAATTCAATTATGAAATTTTGTGAGATATATATTTTTGTATGTATGTATTTATTTCAAAAACAATAATTAAAAAATACTATTTCTAGGCAGGAACATGTATATATATGTATATATGCTCTTGTATATATGCATGGATATACATATATATATATACATGTATATATATATATATATATATATATATATATATATATGTATATATATGTGTGTGTGTGTGTGTGTGTGTGCTTGTGTATAGATATATATATCATTTGTCTGTATAGTTTTAATTGTGTGTTTGTGTGTGTTCAGATAGATTGATAGATAGACATGAATATTCTAGATAGATAGATAGATAGATAGATAAGATGTGGACATTGCTTGAGAACATGTATATTTTGTATATATGTAATATACTTATAGATATAGGAGTTCTTTGAGAGGATATATATTTATTACACACACGCACGTGTGCCTTTCTGTGTGTGTTTCCATGTGCGCATGTGTGTGCGTGTATGTGTGCTTGAGTATGTGCGTGTGTAGGTGTTCTTGCTTCAGAGCCTCTGTACTTATCGCACACGTGTGTATATATACTTCTTATATGTACGAGCTCTTGTTTAAAACAATATGTATTTGCACTATACGCGCACACATGTGTCATTGTGTGTGTCATTGTGTGTGTATGTATGTGTGTGTGCGCAGGCGCGTGTGTTTGCCAGTATATGTGCATATTGTATACCAGTGTCTAGGAGACTTTGGGAATAGGGGTTGGCGGCTGCAATCTCATGACAAATTGACTGAACTTTCCCTACCCTCAAGAAGCGGAACATTTTCACCGATTTGTGGCGTGAATATTTAGCTTGTCCCTCTGACAAATAATTACATTTGTCTGAGTCCCCTTAATAGCTACTTTAGATTAGTGCTACTACTAATATCTTATTTGCCTTAAAACATATAATTCTAATGTGTGCATTTGACAGTCGGCGTTGGTCGCTTTTTTTTTTTTTATTTTCTTGGTGGCTTAAATTCATTTTTTTCCCCTCTATCGACACATTTTCCCACCTTTGTGTGTCCATTGTGTTTCTCTGTGTGTGTCCTTTCTAATTATCCCGTAGCCGAAGAGATTCACCCTGATTAAAGTGAATTGTTCAACTTTTATAAGTTACGCCATTTACCTGTCTTAATGCGGTCTGATCAATGATAACACCCAAGCCCAAGTTTTCCCCCTCCTTTCTCTTTCTCTCCTCCTCCTCCTTGTTCCCACTCCTTTTCTTCTCTCTCTCCTTCTTCTCCCTCTCTTTCTTCTCCATCTCCTTCTTCTCTCTCTCTTTCTTCTCCCTCTCCTTCTTCTCCCTCTCCTTCTTCTCCCTCTCCTTCTTCTCCCTCTCCTTCTTCTCTCTCTCTTTCTTCTCCCTCTCCTTCTTCTCCCTCTCCTTCTTCTCCCTCTCCTTCTTCTCTCTCTCCTTCTTCTCCCTCTCCTTCTTCTCCCTCTCTTTCTTCTCCATCTCCTTCTTCTCTCTCTCTCTTTCTTCTCCCTCTCCTTCTTCTCCCTCTCCTTCTTCTCCCTCTCCTTCTTCTCTCTCTCTTTCTTCTCCCTCTCCTTCTTCTCTCTCTCCTTCTTCTCCCTCTCCTTCTTCTCCCTTTCCTTCTTCATCTTCATCCCTTCATGTTCTCTTACTTCTTGCCTCATCCCTTGTTCGTCTTCTTTCTCCTTCGCCTTCTTCAACAATTGCCGAAAAACCGTCAATATATCTTCGTTACTCAAGGTTATTGCAGTTTTTTTTTGTGGGGGGGGGTGATCATTGACTGACCGCTGTTAATATGAAGCCATATATTACCGCATTTTTGGTAAATTAATATCCCAGTAACTCTTAGCACCTCATTTTTCTCAGTCCCCTGCTCGACCACATAGCTATACCCGCAAGTACCAACAGAAGTAAATAATTATATTGATAGGCTATCGCGGATTTTACAAGCACATAAATAGGTTGCACGAAGATGGTAAAGACTTTTTTGAAATTTGTGTCCAAAACTGAACTAAAGCCAATGTTATTTATTAATATTACGAAGATAATTAGATCTTTAAAACTGACCGTCGAGGGCATGTGATGCAAATGATTTGCTTAGTGTCTGAAGCTGAGTTTGAACTATAATTAACTATTTCTTTTGAAAGTGACTGAAATGTTCTTCTTTTTCCTCTTCTTTCTTTTTTCTTTTTCTTCTTTTCTTTCCATTTTTCCTCTTCTTTTTCTTCCTCATCTTTTTCTTCTTTTTTTCCTCTTCTTTTTCCACTTCTTATAATAGCGATTTAATAATTATTACAACCGTGCATGCATTTGGTTTTCACATCAGATAACTGGTTTCTTTCACTGGAGGCCAAGTGACAGCAAGTCAACATTCAAGACTTTAGTAATGCTGTCGTCCGAACGGTTTCAGTTGCTTTCTCAGATTTTCAGTTTTTTCCAATAGTTTTTGCTAGGCTGTTCCAAGTGCGCCAATAATTATGGGCATGACTGTTACCTACATGCCTCATATTTCTTCCCATCCAGATAGTTTCGCCAGCTTTTCTCATGCTGTATGTGATCTGCTAGCAAAAGATTTCCAATAACAAATTGATTACTTCATCCCGACAACGAGATCTTGCCTTCTGGCTTCGATTGAGCGTGTGTGTGGAGTGGGGGGTGATTACCTTATTATTATTATTATTATTATTATTATTATTATTATTATTATTATTAGACAGCGAAACCCCAAATGCAAAAAATAATATTTAATAAATAAACGTGGATCGTGCTACTTGAAAAGTCATAATAAAGTTTATAAGAAATTGAAATTGTAAAGATAATGAATGTTTCTGTTAATATCAACAATATATTTTTTATTCAAAATTATTTTTTCTCTTTTTTTTAATTTTTCTATGCTTCTGAATAAGGTATATTTTCTTCAGTCCCAGTAAAAACGTTTACATGAAAAAATTATACGGAAAGCGCTTTAAATTAGAAAAGGTCCCTCCGAACAAAGAAAAAAAAAAGAAATCTTTTTTTTTTTTTTCATTCTTGAAGTAAATTTATAAAAACAATAACGGAAAATCATTATCACGTCTTCTGTTAAGTTATTGTCAGTTCTGATTTAACAGATTTTACAAAAATTAAGTTAATAAAGGCGGCAATTCGAACAGACACGTTAAAGACGGTGCCAAATTTTACGACAACGTTCAAACAAAGAATTCTCCAGCGACAGTGCGATGTTACATTTTCTTTTCTCAATGTAGCACACGATGCAGATCTGACATCAGTTTTTTAAGCCTCTCTTTCGTTTTCTTTCTTTCCCTACAAATAACTTTAAAACGCCTTTCTCTCTCTTTCACTTCAATTACATCTACGGACGCGTTGTTGAAGTTATATATTTGTGCACGAAAACAATACGGAGAAATGGGGACTTCAGCGGGTCTTATGCAAAAGACGACCCAATATGTGTGTATGTGTGTATGCGCGCGCGTGTGCGCGTGTGTGTGTGTGTATGTGTGTGTGTATGTGTGTGTGTATGTGTACGCTCACTGTATATGGCTCGATCAGAGTAATTTATTATATGTGTAAAAATACTTATTGTGTAAAATAAATACGTTTTATTTTAATCAGTAGCAAGCAGAGTTAATGATGTACCAACGTATCTTTATACGTATATATACTTACGTATACACACACACACACACGCGCGCACACACACAAACACACACACATATATATATATATATATATATATATATATATATATATGTATAGAGAGAGAGAGAATGGGGAGACTGAGAGAGAGAGAGGCGTATGTCTGAAATTCCATTAACGTAAGTTAGTGCAGTGACATATTAATCTATTTACAATGTCTCTATCTATCTATCTATCTATATATATATATATATATATATATATATATATATATATATATATATATATATATATATAAACTGCGTCTAGAGATTATATGCAAGTTATGAATTGGTATAAAGAGTTGCGTCTTTAATGTTAAAAGTCCTATTATGATGTTGTTTAGATTCTACTCAATATTATTAACTTAGATATATAGTGATAGAGAAAACTATTGCTTTTGGTTGGAAAAAATTTTACTAAGTTAACAAAACAGACTAATTTGACTGTCAGTAGTTTATTTGCAACTATTTATTTTGATACTTTTACATTATTATACCTTGTAAAACTAATGTAAAAAAATAATATGAAAAGATTTTAGAACAAATTCGTCAATTTCTTAAAGGAAAAACTAAAAAAAAAAACATTTTATTTTAAAAATAAAAGATTATTAACAAAAAATAATAAGAACCTCGTAAAATTTATTGCACAAATGCTCCTTTCTTTTCAATAACTCTTAGCAGCCTATTGTCAACATCTGATGTTAGATTTGCAATTTTAGCGGCTGGTAAGTTGTTTGCAGCAACTTTAACTGCCTCCCAGAGGTCACACTTGCTGTTGAATTGCCTTCCATTAGAATAAATATCTCTCTTGAGGATGCTCCACAGGTTCTCAATGGGATTCAAGTCACAGCTATTTGAAGGCCAGTCCATAAGAGAATCTTCAACAAATCCCTTTTCTTTCAACCAGGATTTAGTAAAATTTGATGCATGACTTGGTGCGTTGTCTTGCATAAAGATTATAGATCTACGCTTGGCTAAAGACTGGTTATCAAGCCATTCAAAGAAATATTGCTCTAGAAAATCACAGTAACTTTTGGAATTCATTTTAAACCCGTCCTTCAGTTTAAATGGACCCACGAGGTCATTACCAATAATCCCAGCCCATATCATGATCCCACCGCCGCCTTGTTGGCGTTTAAAAAATTCTCTTGAGTCATATTGCTTGCAAACCCATCCTCGGGGCCATCGAGGGTGATCCTTGATTCATCTGTAAAAAGCACTTTACTGAAATCAGTTTTCATGTATTTTTTTGCCCACTGCAATCTTCTTTCCATATGTTTTTTTTTTTTTGTTGAAATGGGTTTCTTTATTTGATTTTTAACATCAGCAAACTTCCCTAATGCTTTACACCTTGTTTCCCTTGACACCATAGGAGCTCCAGCAGCCTCAAATATGAACGCACTTGACGCATTTGGGTTTCTTATTAATTCTCTTCGGATATGTGATAGATCTCGCTTTGTTAAATTCCTGAATTCAGCCTGAGACTTTTTTTCCTTGGTTGAATTCCCATTTGACATATTTTCTTGATTGTTCGATGATCCCTTTTCAAATCCTTAGAAATTTGAAGCGAAGACTTTCCTTTGCTAATTTCTTTGATTATATAGTTCTTTTCATTCATTATTAGTTCTTTTTTACGAGCCATAATACTAAATTCGAGTTCTTGCAAATAATCTCTTGACACTGCAAATTGCTATAATTACTGAAAAAAATACTCAATATCAATCTGAAATTGAAAATTGGGACTTAATTGCTTTCATGCTTATTCGCTATACATAATAGTACAAATTATTTCATTGGATAACACATATCTATGAATTTTACATAAAATATTTGACAATACCTCTAGACGCAGTTTATATATATATATATATATATATATATATATATATATATGTAAAAATCCGTGGTAAGTAATCCAAGTGAATCCTCCACAGAAGAGAGCTCAATATATTTATCATAGAGCCCATATGAATTACAAGTAGATAAAATTCAATACTCCATATGATATATGGCCATTTCGAACTCATTGATTTTGATAAGCCCATTCTGGTCGAAATGGCCATACATCATATCGGGTAGTGAATTTTATCTACTTTTTATATAATTGTGTAATACTTAACAAGCTAGCCTCTCAGATCATTTCTACTAAGCAGTGAGTTCTTTACTGTGCACCCTGCATTTGTGCTTTGTGCTAAAACTGACCTACTCAGAGTTAATCTCTATCGACAGCTCCTCGAAAAAGTGTACATTTTTTTCACACCTGGCGCCAAAATTCTGTTTATTTCTCTCCTCTCCGCTTTTTCTCTGTGAGTGAATGCGAAGGTGTTTTTCTTTTCTTTTCTTTTTTGCAATTTCCAAGGAAAAAGAAATTTAAAAACTCTGGTTCATCCTTTGTAGTGATATGAAGTGCGTGCGCAAATCCCGTGAGGCCTCAGGGTCGTAGAGGCGCCATGTGTACTGCATCCGCAGTAGAAGCGGTGTTTCTCGGGCACGATAGCCTGACGGAGCCCAACCCTCTCCAGGCCGGTTTTGAATTCAGAGTTTCCTTCTCCTAGACCGGTTGCCACCTAAGGCTATAGAATGTGAAGGTGTTTTTCTTTTTTCTATTTACCCATAGCTGGGGGGGAGAAGAAGAAGATGCATACCTTTCTCAAGGGTATTAGCACGTAACTTAAGTGAATGTAACGTATCCGTCTAGAATTCGATCTCGGCTCTCCGATTGCGCAGCCTGAGGGCCTATCCATTATTCTTCCGTACCTCCTCAGTGACATGAGGAACTCCAATGAACAGCCAGATTCAGCAGTTCGTGCCACTCGGTCAGTTTTTTAATGTCATCTCGCTTCAGGATGGATCTTTATTATCTGTTCATTGCTACGTCTTCATGGGAAATAGTTAAGTGATTTCGCGTTGTCTTTTACACTTTATGTTATTCGGAGATTTCCTTCTCTTAGTCAGGTTGCCACCCAAATCTAGAAATCCTCATCTATGCTGCAATTTAATCTCCACCTGGCGGTAGAACAGATGAATTCATGGCTTTCGCAAGGGTAGTTGTGCTAAAATGAATGCAACAGAATTTGAAATCGGCCCGTCGATTCCCCTTTCCATGTTAATTCCGTTTTCAGCGTCGTTAAGCGTTACGCTACCCGAACATCTTAAGTATCGAAAATGGCTCAAGTTGCTTCTAACAGCTGTCAGGGTAACAATACAATATTCCCCACCTTCAGTTTGATTTTTTGTTAATGTTCAGGCTTATTACCACACACATGCATACATATCTAGCAATGTAGAGACATTCAGATAGATAAACAGATATATATATATATATATATATATATATATATATATATATATATATATATATATATATATATGTATGTATGTATGTATGTATGTGTATATATATTTGTCTGTTTATATATATCTGGCTGTTTACATATATATATATATATATATATATATATATATGGGTGTCCATAAAGTTCGTGTGCACTTTAAAAAACTTATAAATTTATTTGTACTTGCGATATGCGATAGAAATAATTTGTAAAAAGGATTAGAAAGAAGTAAATCTATGTTTTCTAAGGTTTAAAGGTGGCTATGCAAAAATGGCAGTGTCTCGTCTGGGGAGGTAGACAGTTGCTTGACTTCGTGCATACGGGGTCTACGGGAATAATTGCCCGAGCGTACGCGCTTAGAACACCTCACGTTAAAAACCAACCCTGTGCCACATCCCGCCTTGTGGGGAGGTCACGGGTAAATACCGAGGGTTACAGAGTAGAAGGCACGGTTTATGAGGATATGTAGGGAAGATAACGGTTAACCCTAGTCTTGAACAGGTTAAGATTTTAGTGACCGGGGAAGCATCCTCTTGGGAGTCGGTTCCGCACGCCCAAGAGCCACCGGAGGTAGAGGGTTACAATAAGAGGCACAGTTCATGAGGATAGTGACCGGGGAAGCATCCTCTTGGGAGTCAGGAAAAAGCTGGTTGTAATTTTGTGTAATGGAGGAGGTGCAATCGCTGGAGTGAAATCCACTTGACAAGGTTTCCTTCATAACTTTTAGAAGAGGAGAGAACAGATATTACACTCTGATTCCAGCTCGAAACTGCTCGGTATTTTCCCACCTCTCTACCGTGACACAGGATCGATTTAACATATGCCCATACATGTACATAGGGGCCAGGGTCAAAAATTGCTCAGTCCCCGTGGCTACTGTTACACTGGGTTTGGTAATCACCAATCCTTCCTCCTTAGTTCATTAGGGGATGTGCTGCCGCACGGTTACAATCTCCAGAACCTGACTTCCCGCATAACTTCAAGATGAACAAATACTGTAGACTGATCCCAGCCGAAGATCGTAGTTAACCCTTTATTAAATCTACGGGGGTAGACTGTTCTCGTTCCACTGCCACTGTCTATGGATAGTTCATCTAGTTTTTATTTTAAGTACAATTCAGTTATTGCTCGTCTGCTTCTACCGTTTGAATATAGGGTTCGCATCAGAAATCTCTCTACGTTACCCAGATCGTTATACACCTGACGAAGGCTAGACGGTACAACAGCCCGAAACGTTGTTATAACAACAACAAAGTTTAAGACAATAGTACAAATAAAATTAAATTAATAAATTTATTTGCATTTACGATAGAAATAATTTGTAAAAAGGATTAGAGAGAAGTAAATCTATATTTTTTAAGGTTTTATTGTAATTTTATTTAAGTTTCCACATGTCCTCCATCATTAGCAATACAAAGAGTAATACGATTTTGCAGTTCACGGAAAACATTTGCCAACTGATTTACAGTAATGCCTGAAATCACATTAGTTATTTTAGCTATACTTAAAACTAGGTAAATTAAACTTTATAACATTTTTTACAGATTATTTCTGTCGCAAATACAAATAAAGTTATAATTTTTTTGAGTGCACACGAACTTTATGGACAGCCTGTGTGTCTCTCACTCTATCGACCTCTTTTGATATATGATAAACAGAGAATAGACAAAGATATTATGGTACCATCATCAGACTTTTCCTGCTCTTGCAGAAGCAAGAATTCTCGCATCTTTTCCCATAGATGTCAGAGACATCGTGGTTTTGACTAATGGAAGTACCATCCTTGCCACATTTAGTCTTCAGATTGGGATGAGGTTCCTACCGGGACCATTTTTAGTTGTGTGAATCTCCCTTACTAGGATTCAGTACCCTATTTCTTTT
>OZ038486.1:12742176-12747176 GCA_964036315.1 Acanthosepion esculentum | reverse complement strand
CGGTGAATTTCACTATCAATTGGCAATAAGAAAAAAGCGCGCGAAAATTTGCCAATACGCAAAAAACTGAAACAGTCAAAAAAATGTTATTGCAACAATAGCAACATAGTAAAAATTTTAAACCTGGAAAAATACCTGGACCTTTCCCGGTAACTTAAACGAGCTGTAAAACTTATGGGGCAGGTTCGTTTTCATAATAACTGACATCCTTGGAGACGCCTCCAAGACACCATACGATCTTTACCGGGGTCAGAAAATATCCTTCTGGAAATTTGATAATTTTTGAAACTCGATCCTTGCTTGCCCATGCCTTAACGAAATTTAAAACAATGTTCTTTGAAGAAAGAGAAAAAAAATCTTGAAAGAATGAAGAACCAGGAAAGGAAATATAGAAATTGACGATAAAGGATAAAACATATTTTGCTAAATATTTGATGCAGGCATTAAAACGGACCACATTTGAAACAGTGTGAATGAAAAAAAACAAATGAATTTCTATCCTTTAGCCCAATGGTTCCGAAACGGATAGCAGGTGAGGCGTAAGAGGATAGCAGGTGAGGCGTAAGAGGATAGCAGGTGAGGCGGAATGATTAAAAGACAATCAAAGATTTAGAAACAGTTTTTAAAAATTCATATGCCAAAAATAAATATGATTTCAAAATTTAAAATATTATTATGGATTACTTGTAATTGTCTGCATGAGTCCCAGTATAAATAGTTATAAATAATTATTGACCGATTTTATCATTGTGATATTTTTGCATTATATCAAGTATTAAGAATATAGTAATTAGGGCCCTGCAAATTGGAGGAGAGAGTTATCAATGATAATGTTTCGAATCCGCGGTTATCTCCTTTTAAACCGCTCTCTGGACCTTTGCCTTAGGGCTGCTTGCGCCTTTTCACTGGGTCTTCCCTTTGGTGAAGCGCGAGTAAGTTTTATTCCGAAAATGCAGCCCAGAGAAAAAAAAGTTTGGTAACCACTGCAGCTTACTCTAAGTGTAAGACCAAGACAGTTGAGAATCAAATAATGGTCTGCGAGATCCTCTTGCTAAACATTACGCTGTAGTGAGGTGTCAATAGCACTGCTGTTTACAAGTGAGTACGATATTAGGCCTGGTAGAAATATAGTTACACCAAACCTCCAAAAATAGACTACCTTCCCGTTGCCCGAGACAATCAGCATTTGAAATTATGGGGTTTTTTTGGGGGGGGGGGTAAGTAGGTTCGATTTTATTTTATTTGTTTGTTTAACGGCACATCAACTCCTTATGGGTTATTTAATGCCGAAATCTAATTTCCTTGGAACTTTTGAAGTATATAAAAATATGATATATGTTATTCTGCTTTCACAATAGAGTACATGGTAGATGATACCCAACCTTTGTGCATAAACATGTTTGTGTCAGCATTATTACTAGAGGTGATGATATGTGTTTTTTATTTTGTAGTTTTGTTGAGGTTATATTTTGGAATACAGCTTGATTTCTTTAAGAAATTGTAGGATATTTTATGGATTAATGCCATGAAAGTTCAGAGGCCTCGCTGCTGGATGTAGTTTATCATCCTACCCAGGACTAATCAAGGTTCGAACACTGACCCCTCGCGCTGATGAGAAATACGCATTTTCTCAGCCTTTTGGTTGAAACAGTAGTAGTGGTAACATTAGTAGTAGTACGAGAGGGAGCGGGAGGAGAGTGAAATTGAATAGTAATATTTGTAATTCGGACCAGAATTTCATGGTGGAAAAGCTAACGTTCTAAACACCCGGCCAACAAAACGATCCCAGGGTGAGGCACTGTTATATTATATTCTTGCTCTCTCCTGGACATTTAGTTCTACCTGGATTCTATCCTCTTGGAAAGTTATATATATATTTATCACTAATATCTATCTATCTATCTATCTATCTATCTATCTATCTATCTATCTGTCTATCTATCTGTGTGTGTGTGTGTGTGTGTGTGTGTGTGTGTGTGTGTGTGTGTGTGTGTGTGTGTGTGCAGACTGATGTATTTACTAAGCTTAGAAAACCAATCCTTGTGTGTGGAATTGTGTAGATAAAACTAGACGTAAACCGTCGATGGCTAAACTGAGACTGCTCACGTGCTCCCCCGAAACTGTAACTAAGGTCTGCTCAACATAGGTTAGCTCGGTGGGTGTGAAATGAAAGACGCCCTTGAGCAAGCATCTACAACAGGGATTAGCAACTCCCCCCCCCCCCGAACTAGTAGATTCCGTAGTCCCCCGAGGCTAGTAGTTATAATGTAGTCGATGACAACAACAGGAATTTAGATGCAGCAGTTGACGCCAATATCGGTCAGAATCAAGTTTATGGGTGACGTCGGTGTACAGAATGATGGTGGCGGACAATGAAAGTCTGACGTAAAGGTTTATTCAGTGCATTATTATTACACACTGATGTAAAGTCTCTAGTTTCGATTTATTCTAATTCGGGGATATAAAAAAAATCAGTTCCTGTTTCATGGTAAACTATTCGACCGACCCAGCCATTATGCACGTGTACGTATGTATGTGAACGTACGTGTGTATGTGAACGTACGTATGTATGTGAACGTATGTATGTATGTATGTGTACGTATGTATGTGAACGTACGTATGCTCGTGTATACTGCCTGATCCGCACATAGAGTCGATAGAAATAAATTGAGTTCCAGTTATATACAATTTCTGGCGATTTTTTTGATTTTTTTTTTTTTGGTGTAGGGGGTATTGTTTTTATTGCAGCAAACATCTATTTACCACTCTTGTCTCTCTCTCTCTCTCTTTCTCTCTCTCTCTCTCTCTGTCTCACTCTTTCTCTTTATCTGTTTCTCTAGGACTCACTCTCACTCTATATTTCACTCTCCCTCTCTCTCTCTCTCTATTTCTTTATCACGCTCTTTTTCTCTCTCTTTCCCTGTCTGTTTCTCTAGAGCTCATTCTCACTCTCTCTCTCTCACTCTCTCTCCCCCTCTCTCTCTCTCTCTTTCTTTATCTAGCTCTTTTTCTCTAGGACACAATCCCTTTCTATTTCTCTCTCTTTCTCTATCTTTTTCTTTAAGACGCATTCTCTCTATTTCTCTCTTTATCTGTTTCTAAATTTTTCTCTCTCTCTCTTTAGAATAACTCTATAGTAACGTCTAGTAGATCAGTCAGTCAGATTCTTGTGAGAAAAGTGAGTTCGACCTGATTGTGCGTTGTTTTCATATTGCCATGTCCATATTAACACACACACATACATATATATATAGTTATACATATATATACACACACATATAAACATATACATTATACACGCATACACACATATATATATACATATACACATATACGCACACATATCTATACACATGCATATATCTATATATATACACATACACACACATAGACACACACATATATATATACACATACACATATATATATACATATACACACACACATATATATATACACATACACACATACACACACACACACACACACATATATAAAGATATATGATTCCCAGCCGCACTCACATACTCACCACAGCACACAAAAAAGGCCAACAGGAAAAGAAATGTCAAATGGTTCAACCCACCGTATAGCAAAAACGTTAAAACAAACGTAGGAAAAATATTCTTCAAACTTTTATACAAACAATTCCCGGAATCAAGCACCCTACACACAATATTTCACAAAAACACAGTAAAAAATCAGCTACAGTTGCACCGAGAACATGGCACAAATAATAAAAAAGCACCACAGGATAATTATTAACAAACCACACGAACAAATTAAACCCACGTGCAACTGCAGAATAAAAAACAAATGTCCCTTAAACGGTAATTGTTTACAAAACAACGTAATCTACCAAGCCACGATAAAATCACCAGATAATGAAGAAAAAGTATACATAGGAGTAACTGAAGGACCCTGGAAACAAAGAAATTATGTACACCAAACGTCTTTCACAAATAGTAAATATGCGAACAGCACAATGCTTTCTAAGTATATCTGGGAAATAAAAACCAAAACGCACACCACACCAAAAATATCTTGGAAAATAAGGAAAAAATCATCAGCCTACAACAACCTATCAAAAACTTGCAAACATTGCTTGGAGGAAAAAAATATCTATCATTACCTTCCGAGACCAAAATAAATTATTAAATAAAAGATCCGAGCTAATCTCAAAATGCAGACATGAAAACAAATTTTTACTTCGTAACTTAAAAATCGAAAACGGAAAAAATAAATAAATACATAAACAAAAAAAATGATAATAAAATTAGCAAAATAAATTAATCCAAACAAATTACCAAATCACACCTGTTAGAATAGACGAAATAGAATAAAAAATAAGGAACAAAATCAATAAATAAAGTAAATAATAAACAAATTACCAAACTATTATGACCAAAATATTAGACTATAAAAAATCAAAACAGAAAAATCGGACGAAAAATTGCTATAACTGTTATATAACGATAAAAAATGAATAAAAAATAATATACTGCGTTACTTAAAAATCGAAAACCAAAAAGAGAAAATATACAATGTAATACATAAATAACGACAAGTATAATAAATTGATCTAAATACATCCAAATATATAAATAAACTAACAACCGATACCGATAAACTAGCCGTATAGAAAAAAACAAATAAAGATAATCAATCCAAATAAATAAGTTAAAAACTGTTCCCGCCCAAGTAATAGTCAGAACAAACCACAACAATCAACCCCAAAATTCAACAAATATCTTTAATTATCTTCCCAAACAAAAACAAAACTATTAAATAAGCTATATAAACAAATTTTTATTACGTTAATAAAAACACCGATCAAAATTTTTAAAAAAATAAATGAATATATAAGATAAAAAATAAAAATAAATAAAAACAAGCAAAATAATTTGACCCAAATAAATAAACAAATAACGACTTCCGGTAAAATAACCGCCAAAATAGACTACCCACAATAAGCTATATAAACAAATTTTGACTACGTT
>OZ038486.1:12727176-12739676 GCA_964036315.1 Acanthosepion esculentum | reverse complement strand
GGCACTTGAAATTTCTAGTGCACATAATGAGGAAAGAGGGTTTGGAAAATATGATACTCATAAGACAGACTGAAGGTAAGAGGAGCAGAGGAAAACAGCATATAACCTACTTAGTGAGCTTGAGTAAATTGATGGCGGAACAAGTTTTAGGAAAAATAACAAAAAGACAACGTTTATTAAAAGCTGCGAAGGACAGGAGATCGTGGAAAGCCATGATCGTCTACCTCCTGAAAGAACGTGGCACATAGAGAAGAATTTGAAGATACACAAAATTATAACTACAAAATTAAGATTAAGTTACTACGTAACCTAACACTACTTGCCGCATCGGTGACTAAACCGGTTTCCCCATCAGGATTTTCTAGTGAGGAGAGTGGTTCAACTTCCAGCAGGATTGAAGCAAAATCTGACTATCAAAGGGCGGAATGAACGTTCTTGTAGGGTCGACGGCCCTCTAGCACAGTGGGGTAGACTGGGCCCCAATGTATAAAGCGATAACACGGCATCAATCAGCGGTGAAGTTGTTGAGTTTCCCCTGATTAAATCAACGGTCACATGTCTGTGCCAAAAGCGAGCCTTCAGGTTAGAGGGAATCGGCTCTGGTTTGATTAGGAAATCGATGGGTTTCATCAGATTTACTTGTCCAGACGCACTAAGCATGAATTTAAAACCTAACCGGCTTTCAACCCAGAGGAAGTAGAATGATATAATAAGACTTAACATCTAAATTAAGATTCAACTTGGATTTTAACAGCTTTTCTATGAAGCTGTCTATATGACAACAATCCGAAAACAGACGCAGGTTTTATGAACTTCATATTCGTTCTTTAGTCATTTACACCCTTGGGCAAATCAATTGAAACAACCGCTTTAGTTTTCTTTCTTCCACCATACGGTCAGTTTTAAACCCACTGGAGTGACAGGGTGTAATCAAATTCTATTTTTTCCTCAGATTAGGTCATTTGCAGTGGTGTGCAGTAATATGAATCTATTTTCGCTGTGTATGATGAAATTTGTTTGGCCTTGAAAAATATTGCATCATCCGTGATTGCATCAGATTTTCATCACGCCCAAACACTATTTTCTCGACTGTCGATTAGTTGTCCTACGTCCATTTTCTGCGATGGACGTTACTCCAAGGAAGTATTGCATCATCCTTGATTGCATCAGATTTTTATCACGCCCAGACACAGTTGTCTCGACTGTCGATTAGTTGTCCTATGGCCATTGTCTGCGATGAAAGCGTACGAAAATGGTAACGCTGCACGAACACACTGGCAAGCCTTACCAGTGAGCAAATCAAACTACTAGAGACTGGCCTGGAATCTCTCCTGATTTAAATCCAGTCGAGAATCTGTTGTCAATCTGCAAGGAACGAATTCATGGAATGGATATACGAAGTACTAACATGCGCACTGGGTCATCTTTCATTGGAAAAATACAAAAAAAGTAAATAATAACGGAATTATTCGTTTTGTTTCAATTAATTTGCCCAAGGGTGTATGACCAGAAGTCATATGAGCAATGCTTTATTAACTCTTTGAGCCCTGCGTTCCTGAATAATTTTAACCCTTCTGCCTGAGCTCCTGAGTCAAATTTCGCAAATAATTGGTATGTAATGTTTCACGGTAGATATAGAATACAGAATAATTACAAGTGTTTACCCACCGTTCAACAGGTGTCAGGACATTAATAAATTTTTCTTTACCACCGTTCAACCGGTGGCTTGGCATTACGTCATTTTTCTCTACCACCGGTAAAGCGGTGGTCAGGGCTCAAAGGGTTAAGTCAAATAAGAATCATGCCTAGTGGAACATTGGGACATTTATTAGTATTAGCATGTAAAAAGATCTGAGTGGATATTGTAATCACAAATAATAAAAAATTGTTTCGAACTTCCAGTCCTGTTTTTAGCAATATTGTCAACTTGAAGACTATGGGCAGAATCATTTTAATTCTGATTCAGATCTTTAATGCCTCCAATATTTTGAAAGCAGACGGAGATTTTATGAGCTATATATTGTTTTTTAGTCATTTTTTTACTATCTTTAGAAAATGATGACCTTAAGCAGGAAGAGAATAACTTAAAATTCTAATTACAGTAATTTATGGGCAAATCAAAGTTTACTGCACTACTTTGTCCAGACGCGTATTAGCACAAAAACTGTGTTATTGAGAGAGAGGGCTTTGTTTCTTCTTGGGATAATCTTACAGGCTCTATTCTTGTAAATCCATTTTTAAACTCATCTTTCTTCCTAGCTAGTGACTTATCGACATTTCTATGTCGTCTTGGCGATATATAAGGGTACATATGCATGTACATGGTTGCGTTCGCCATTATGCACTCGCTCATATAGATGTGTGTATGCGCGTGAGAGAGAGAGAGAGAGAGAGAGAGAGAGAGAGCGGGGGAGAGTAAAGAAGGATGAGAAAGAGAGATAATCTCTCCTCCGCTTTTTTCATTCTGCATGGTTTTTACCTTGTTTTGTACCGTTTATACACGAGTGGCAGACCAAATCATTCCACTGCATTCTTTATAGTTTTGTGTTTGGTGACCTGTCCACGTTTTTAATATGCTCAATAACAAAGCATATCTAAAATTTAAATAGAATTTTTTGTCATTTTCTTATTGTTTTTTTGTTATTTTGTTTTTTGGCTCTGTGCCTGGCTGTTGCATAAAGGAGTTTTTTTTTATAATTCTATTTGTTTGAATGAAAATTTACAGGGAGACATATTGATGCATTTAAACTTATTTTTATTTTAATACATCTCCTTTTCTTTTTCTCTATCTAATCCTCCAGTGACACTACACCCCATATCTATATATATGTGTGTGTGTGTGTGTGTGTGTGTGTGTGCGTGCGCGTGTGTGTGTGTGTGTGTGTGTTGCTTTAATTTTCTCATATATATGGGGCAGGATTGCTCAAAATTGTTTTAGAGATATAAACGATGTTGACGTAGAAATCAACACTGCACGGTGGGTTTATATATATATATATATATATATATATATATATATATATATATATATATATATATATATATATATATATATATATATATATCGATAGATAGATAGATAGATAGATAGATAGATAGATAGATAGACCTATGAATATAGATAGAACAATAAAATAGCGCTTTAAAATGTGTAAAGTGCTTCAGTTTTTTTAGACATTTTTAAGCACTATTTTATTGTTACATTAAAGCCCTGTCTATCTATCTATCTATCGATATATATATATATATATATATATATATATATATATATATTAGGTTGGTGCAAAAATAATGTCGTTTTTTAACGTTCAACTTCATGTGAGAAAACGACATTATTTTTGCACCAACCTAATATATATATATATATATATATGTATGTATATAAATATATAGAAAGAGAGAGAGAGAGAGAAAGAGAGAGATAAACAGTATATATATATATATATATATATATATATATATATATATATATATATATATATATGGAGAGAGAGAGAGAGAGAGGGAGAGTAAAGTCCAGACGTTTTTTTCTCGCGAATGAGGCTGACAACAGATATTACACTCTGATCTTTTAGCATAAAGCTATTAAAATAAATGTGAAAACGTTTCTATTGCCTTTCGTCCAGAATACAATCGGCGTATCATTCTCTCTTGTCTATAAAATTTATTCGAATTGACTTTTAAACAAGGCTTCCCCGCCTCCTTCCTCTGTACGTACAAGTGACATGAAATTAGCACTCAACGAAATATAAGACCTTTCGGCTTACAGTGCATTGCTCTTAGACTGTGTTATAATCAATTTAATTGTAATCGAAACATTTGGATTCAGTTTCTTTGTTAAATAACTTCCGACGTATTTCTATACAAGGTTATTTCCTGTTCATTTATGTAATAAAAACATTTTCCTATTGTAGATGTTTTTTAAAAAATCATTAGACTTGCATTTTTTTTGTAGCAAATCAATTATCATACATTGTTTGGTAAATTACTTCCAATAAATTGAATAATATACCTAGACTTTTCTACGTGTGGCTTTAAACTAGGACTATTAACTATATACATACATAGATATGTCTTAGCATGTACATGCGTGCAAGGGGGGAACAGTATATACTAAGCCTTTAGCGCATATGTATATGTGTGTGCTTATACATACATATATCCTCAATATCATGGATAGAATATTTGTAGATATAAAGAGTATATATATATATATATATATATATATATATATATATATATATATATATGAAGAAATATACTCTTAAGGTGTGCTATATTTATGGGATAAAGTGATCAATATCAGAGATAGAGCGTGTGTAAATATAAAAGTGAACATTGAAGTCAACACTTAGTTTCATGCTAGACGCAATCGTGAGGCCACGAGTTTTTTTTTTCTTGGCTATTTATATATACGGGTCAGTGGTGCATTGTGGGTAGCCTATTTTGGCGGTTATTTTGCCGGAAGTCATTTATTTGTTTATTTATTATTTGGGTTAAATTATTTTGCTTGTTTTTATTTATGTATATATATATATATATTTTAAGACATTTTTATGTTTAATATTCTTTTTATAGATACAAATATTTTAAGTAAATGCTCTGTTTATAATAAACAGTATTAAACTATATTTACCGGCCTGAATGTCCGAGAAATTTTCATAGAAAATCTTCGTCCTCCGACAGGCTTCGAACCTGTATCTTATACGGAACCGTCATATAGCCTGACGTGCCTTTTAACCGATTTGGCCACAGAGGATCGTTCGGTTGGCAAGGTCGAATTTACTGCTTGTAAACTTCAATCTTCCATGAATCTTTCACGTACATTCATATCTGCTCATGGCGTATCAAATGTAAACAAATGACGTCACACATTATGAAATGGACAAAGTCCGACAATTATTTTAAGACATTTTTATATTTAATATTCTTTTTATAGATACAAATATTTAAGTAAATGCTCTGTTTATAATAAACCGTATTAAACTACATTTACCGGCCTGAATGTCCGAGAAATTTTCTATGAATAAGGAGATAAGGTTTGCCAAGTCAAGTAATACTGACTTCGCACGTGACAATTAAATAAACGACAGATCTTTCTCGGCGTAACTTTAATCGGAAAGAATAAACTGACGATGCTATGTATATCGCGAAACATGTTTTTAAGGATTTTTAATCATTTATACACACACACATTATTATTATTATTATTATTATTATTATTATTATTAAAGAATAAACAAAATCGTTGATGGAACTAACGGACAATTTGCCAAAACCTCAAACCGTTATCCTGTTTTTGTTAGCCAACAAAAACGGCAATACTGAAAAAAGAAAAAGAAAAAAGGCCTAAAAGCCAACCAACCCACTCAGTAAAGTGCTCGAAGCCTAGATTGCCTAGACAAAAAACGCTTAACAATGTTGATTTCTATGAGAGGATGGCCCTAGTCGTAACTCGAACAGACTTACCTTGTATGAATAGTCTGACATAGATAGATAGACTTACATCTATGAATAGTATGAGAAAACAAATGTTTTGAACAATAAAAATATTAGAAAATTAACTCTTTCAGACACACTAACTTGTATATTAATATTTTTTTTATTTCAGTTAGGTTCTTCAACTAGTTTCGGCCAGCATGGTCATCATCAGGAGAGAAAAAATCCATGCTTATTAGTAGCAGTGAACTACATGAGTTAATGACTGTTTCTGAAGAAAGTGAATTTTATCTGTAGCTTTCATTTGTTTTTTATCGTTAATTTTGGTCAGTTCTTGTTCTGGTCAAACGGCTTCTTTTAAGTTGTGTTGAATATATATATATATATATATATATATATATATATATATATATATATATATATATATATATATATAGGTAACTATACTCGTGTCGAAAAACCTTCGAATTCTTGATTTAACAATAGCCAAATCAATCTCGAAGGGGAAAAAAGGTTTTAAAAAAGAAAGAGCCAGGAACATGAAAGTCTGTCGAAAATAATCGCACAGATACAGGTTCAAGGCCCAAAGAAAAAAAACCGATACGGGTAAACAAATAACTAAAGAGCACGATACAAACGCAGAACAAACCTAATCAAACCTAATGAGCCAGACAAACCAACCAAGGTTTCACTTAGGCAGATCGTCAGGGCCAGCTGGCCCTAACGATCTGCCTAAGTGAAACCTTGGTAGGTTTGTCTGGCTCATTAGGTTTGACTACATATATATATATATATATATATATATATATATATATATATATATATATATTAAACATGTTGTGTTGAATGTTAAAGACAACATCGTCCTACATATTTTCTTTTGAATTTTCTCATATTTTCTAATGAGACTTTTTATTTGAAAATGATATCGAAATAAATATTGTCCGTACGATAACCTAGTACTTTCGAACATCATTGTTCATCTACAGGGTTAAAATTTTTTTAGTCAAAATTTTTTAAAAACATTTGCCAATTGTCTTGTAGCGGAATCATGTTGCTACATTTTTTACAAACTTAAATAAACGTTAAAAAGAAAATATGCAGGACGATGTTGTCTTTAACATTCAACACAATATGTTAAAAAGAAAAGTTGCTGCCAAATTACACACACACACACACACACACACACACACACATATATATATATATATATATATATATATATATATATATATATATATATATATATATATTAAGATCCCTATATATATTTGTTTTTAAATAAGCAGTATGAATTATACCTATTGGCATGTGCCTTTGAAAAGTGCTTTCCAGCAGATATCGAACCTTTTTAGAAAAATCAACGTTTGGAGTAATAACAAAAACGAAATCCATTAATTCATTAAATATATAGATGTACACAGACACAGAAAGGCACACACTCAGACACACACAGACACACACGCTCACACACAGACACACACGCTCACACACAGACACACACGCAAAGGGTAGCTACCCAAACGTTGGAGGAATTTAATAACGATAACAATTACTTTCACTAACGGGAACCCTTACTCACCATCGTGTCTTTTGAAATAGCTCCCTTGAACGATTATTAGATAACAGCCTACAATTATTTAACAACCTGTTCGCCTGGGCTCGAACCGCTACGACCTGAGCCACTAGGAATGTGTAGCCCTTTCTTAATTTATTAAGTCGAGGTTTATATCTTCCACTTTACACTCGGTTTGGTTTGGATTGGTGTCTTTTATGGCAGATCAGCCTCAATGCGTTATTTAAAATTTTCATTGTTGGTAATAGGTTTCCCCAAAAATCTATTTCTGTATGAATTTTCCTTTGCTGGTAATATTTCTTTTCAAAAAATGTATTGCTAGTAATATATATATATATATATATATATATATATATATATATATATATATATATATATATATATATATATATATATATATATATATATATATATATATTTACAAAGTATTTCTGGTATTAAAACCTATTTTTAAACTTTCATGGTGTTTTGACCCGAGTTTTGGGGTCAACTATTTGCCCATAGGTGGGACCCTAACAGGTGCTACCACCCCGGGTCAGGGTGGACCTGGGAACACCAGCAATTAAGAGGTGGTTCTACGCTCCTCAAAACCTCCTGATCAGAGGCCTTGCTGTTGGACGTAGTTTATCGTCCTACCCAGGACGGCTTTACAGTCGGATATCCATTTACAAGCCAATTAAAATTTTAACTAGTTTGGACGAGTAACTTGATCTCAGTTTCAAAACAATTTATGTTTGTTTTTTTTTTTCAATTTCAGTCTCACGAGTTTCTACCCAAATCTTTTCTTTCGTAGTTTTACTGATTTAATAAAAGATGCAATTACACTTTTACTAGATATACACAAACCTTTTTTGACAGTAAGGTTCACTCTCTACAAGGTACGAGGGTGGCAGTTTGTACGGATAGTACGGGAAGAAAACGGTTAACCCTAGACTTGAACCGGTTAAGACTGTAGTGATCGCGGAAGCATGCAGTTGGGCGTCGTCGGTTCCACAGAGCGGCGGCTCGCCGGATGAAGCTGTTCGAATGGAAATTACTTCTCACTGATGGAACACGGAGGAAATGTGGGTGGTTTGCTTGGTGGGTCCTAGCCGTGAAGGTTAGAACTAGAGGAACCAAAGAATGTAGTTCGTCCTCGAACTTTCTTTGAAAGTAGCGATAAAGCAGCGAGAGGCTTGCCACATCCCCACCCGTGAGAGAGATGTTGGAGGATGGAAAATAATTCGTCACCGACAAGGACTCAGAGACGCTTTGGGACTCTATCGAGGCTTGAGAGTGAGGCCTGGGCAGCTCCCGTCCAAATATGATAACAGTACTCCATTTTTGGTCTGATCTGGCTAGGTAGAGGATAGCTGGAGGCGTCAGGTACTTACTGGATCGATACAGGGAGACGAACATTTTCCCCGCATTTTTAGCGATGGCTCGTATAGTGATTTTCCAAGCGTAGCTCAGATGTAGCACAAGGCCGAAAGTATGGGGCACTCAGTGAGGATCGAACTCACTACTCAGTCGTAATTGTTCTAGCAAGACAAGCTTGCTAAACATTACACCACCTCGAGGTGCCCCAATAGTGATTTTCTAAGCGCGGATTAGATGTGGCACAAGGCCGAAAGTATGGGGCACCCAGTGACGATGGAACTCACTACTCAGTCGTAATTGTTCTAGCGAGACAAGCTTGCTAACCATTACATCACGTCGAGGTGCCCTAACAATGGCTCGTATATACGAGTTCCAACTGAGACGCTGATATCCGAAGACGGATTGAGGTGGCCAAAGACGCATTCCAAAAGCTAGGCAGAATATTACGAGACAGGAGGATTTTTTTTTGGTATCAAAGAAAAGAGTACTGAGCTTCTACGTGCCATCTGTCCTCCTTTACGGCAGCGAATGTTAGACGGTCTCCTCAAAGAAAAAGAAGAGACTCGAGGCGGTGGAGGTATTGTTCTACAGAAGGATGCTAAGGATATTATGGAGCGAGCGCGTGAGCAACAATGAGGTTTTGGAGAAGATGCCAATAACGAGGGAGCTTATACTTAACATCAGGAAGAGGCAACTGAAATTTCTGGGACACGTAATGAGAAAGGAGGGCTTGCTGATACTCACAGGTCGAATAGAGGGAAAGAGAGTCAAGGAAAAGCAACGCGTGACATACCTAGCGGGCTCAAGCAAGTGGGTGGTCTAGGGGAAAGTAGCAAAGGGTCAAAATTTATTGAGAGCTACAAGGGATAGGGGGAAGTGGAGAGCTATGATCGCCTACGTCCTGAAGGGACATGGCACTTAAAAAGAAACTCTCTGAATGCACGGTACCTCCCCGAGGGGGCGTCTGTTTATCGTGGTAGTTCGGTGTCCGATCGGCAATGGTGAAATGTAACTAGTATAGTTTTCAAGAATCTGATCATTGAATTAAAAATCATTTCCTCTGCATTTGCTAGATTAAAACGAATTAACAATGGATCAACGCCATTAAAGGTTCGGTGTATTTGTGTGTAGGCCTCCGTCAGTCAGGGTTGACCATGGGTAGCATGCTAGTTGTCTGATTGGCTGGAGCATCGACGTCTGTGACTGTAGAGGCAGATGCGAGAGTGACAATCTCTGTCGCAGAGGTTGCATGTATGTTATGTCTCTGGTCTTTTGGAGCTGTCACTTTGCTTTCTGCGGGCCCGCCTTTCCGTGGCGACTTGTATCAGTTTCTACTCCCCTGACTTGAGGTATTTGGTCAAGGTTCCTCTTCATTTGGATCGTATGGCTGCCAGGCTCTCCCAGGACTCTGTGTTGATGTCCACAGCTTTCATGTCGCGTCTCACCATAGCTGTGGTACCATAGCTGTGGTACCATAGCTGTGGTACCATAGCTGTGGTACCATAGCTGTGGCCGCTCGGTGAATCTCCTTCTTAATAAACCACTTCGTTTTTTCAGCTACCAAGTCTACGGTTCCTTCGATATTCTCTCTAACGGCGGCCTTCTTAATTTTCGGATATTTTGAACTCCTATGTAAGAGTATTTAGTAAACATCTTCTTCTTTGCTTTCCCTATATAGTCTTCTGTTCCTTCGATACTCTCTCTAATGGCGGCCTTCCTGATTCTCGGCTCTTTTGAATAATGAGAACATTACAACAGAGAAATATTTACCGAATATCCCTTAATATTATCTTTGGAAACGGTTGAACCAATGGAAGAAAAAACAACATGCATTAGTGTGATGCATGTTTTCTTTTTCTTATGTGTCTGCTCTCAAATTAACTAAGTATGGTAGAAGGCCAAGAGGAGACAGAAATCTATATAGATATCTATAAGTCTACCATTCGTCCAAACTTAGAATATTGCTGTCACATATGGCCCGGTACCCTTGCTGTTTATCTTAAGCTCCTTGATAAAATCCAAAGAAGAATCAGCAATATTATTGGTCATGATCTGGAGGTTCAGCTTCAGTCACTTGCTCACGGCTGTAAGGTCGGGGCTCTGTCTTTTCTATAAATATTTCCATGATAATTGTTCAGATGAGCTCTTCGCTGTGGGGACTAGACCTTTTTAATTTAAAGTTAAGATCTCATCAATTTACAGTTAAGTTGGCTAGATGTAACCGTAAGTTCTAGGGTAACAGTTTCTTTTCTCGTACTTCTCGCTTGTGGAATTCCCTTCCGGCTCCATGCTTTCCAGACTTTAATCTGCACAAATGTAAATGCAATGTCAATCGGTATCTACTGTCCTCCTGATTACTCTTTCCGCGTCCCCCTCATTATTAATGTTTCTGTTCTCAATTCTTCCACATCTCTTATGTCTTAGTGGCTTTACACCCCTGCATGGGGTGATACCGATTCAAAAAAGAAAGAGCATGGCGTCCGTCTACTTTTGGAAATTACCGTTTGAAATCTTCTTAAAAATATAGACATCTTTGCCATATTCACATTCTTAGCAATGGTTGATATCGCTCATCATAAACATTTTAGAGGGTATTTATTGATATCAGGATAAAGAGATCGATTATTGTTGTTTAAAATCGTAAATCTTCCTCACACTTTGCTGAAAAGTAAGCTTTTTCTACTATTAGACATTTCAGTAATACGAAACTTGGGAACGAACCGCTGTGAAATGTATTTTTTGTCAGTATTCTTTTAAAAACGTCCCTCCATTAAAACACAGGTTTGTATAGTTATTTCTTGGAGTTACGTAGTCGTATTCTAACGCAAAACAATTAAAGGGTAACTGATGTAGATCAAATTCACTCGCGAATTTTGTAAAACGAGATTAACCATCACTATAATTTAGGCCTCCCCCCTTTGCCTACATAAATGCCATTTAACACATGAAAACACGTTTCGATACTGAATTCCTGGTCAAACCTGCTAAAATAATAAACAAGGAAAGGTTTTATTTCAAACAAATAATTATTGTACATTTTGAGGTAAGAATAAGTAAAACTTGTATATATAAATACGCCAGATGTACACCCTTGTGCAAATTAATTGAAACAACCGATTTAATTTTCCTTTTTTTCACAAAACGGCCAGTTTTAGACCCACTAGAGTGAGAGGGTGTAATCGATTTCAATTCTGTCCTCAGATTAGGTAATTTGCAATGGTGTGCAGTGATATGAATCTACTTTCAGGGTGTGTGATGAAATTTGTTTTGGCTTTGAAAAGTCATCATCATCCATGATTGCATCAGATTTTTATCACGCCCAGACACTGTTGTCTCGACTGTCGATTAGTTGTCCTATGGCCATTGTCTGCGATGAAAGCGTACGAAAATTGTAAGTAACACGAACACACTGGCAAGCCTTACCAGTGAGCAAATCAAAGTAAATATAGACTGACCCGGAATCTCTCCTGGTTTAAGTGCAATCGAAAATCTGTGGTCAATCTGCAAGGAACGACTTCTTGGAATGGACATAGGAAGTACTAACATGTTCACAGGGTCATCTTTCATTGGAAAAATACGAAAAAAATGTAAATAATGACTAAATTATTCGTTTTGTCTCAATTTGCATATGGTTGTATTTGACAATGTGTTTACTGCCTGTAACATTCGTAATTATTTCCCTTGGGCTGGCAATAACAATGGCGAAACATTAAATCTAAAATCGACACTGACTTCAAATGTTTTTGGAAAAACCTATTGAAATTTCTGTTCGCACAAATTCAGGGTAATTCGTTCTCAAGTCTGTCTGAGAGTAACGTTAGAAACGTTTTGTTTTCTTTTTTATTCATTTTTCAGACAACAAAACATTCTTTCTTCGTAATAAACCTCAAAAGATTCAGGTTTGTTTAAGGATTTATGGTACAAGTAAGTTATTTATTATGATGTCTGGCAGGTGGCCACAATTCAGATCTTAGAGAAATAAAAGTAAGCTTCTTTTTTTCTTCTTTTTACATCAGAAAAAAATGTGTTGCGGTAATCTCACAAGAGATTTAACTATTTTTTTTCTGTCACGAGTCATTTATAAAGTTCTCTTTTAATTAAAAAAAATGTCAAAAAAATTCACGGC
>OZ038486.1:12714676-12722176 GCA_964036315.1 Acanthosepion esculentum | reverse complement strand
ACCTATAAAAGTCTACTTGCAATGGAAAACGTAACAGCAACAGTAGATGTGGTCTCCTAATACAAAACTGATGTTAGTACGATTGCTATCAAAAATTCGATAAAAAATCGATCCATTATTCAGACTAACCTTTTAATCTTTACTTTGATCACTACATTTCAGCCGATATTGTCTCCTACCTTATTTAGTTAACTACAGTATCTGATACTTAAATTTTTACTTATTTTATTTTGATTTATTTAACGGATTTATTTATTGGATCCAATTTTCTCATAATTTGGCGGCTGATTTATTTTGCAGGAAAGGAAAATTTCGAGTGTGAACTACACCTAAAGATAGTAAGGGAACAGAATTAATAAAACGTGGATATAAAAAAAATATTTGGTGCGAATCTTAGTGCAAACAAATTTAGCAAATAATAGCAACACTTCTGAGAAATTCAGACAAAATATCGATCTTTTTGTTCGCTAATAAATAATAACAAAATCGAACTCTATAATTATCTGGGAATGATCAGGAATGGTCGATAAAAGTAGATAAAAATTGGATCGATATCTCTCCTCCAAAAATGTCAAATTCTCAAATTAGGGTGAAGTGTTATATCAGCGTTCAGTTTTAATATGAAATCGCCGTCGGCTTTATTCTCGTCTCCAAAAATTTAATTTCTTTGCTGATAATTCGCTTCCTTCATGATGATGGCGTTGACGACTAACTTTGCCGCCAACGTGCAGGTTCTGGACTAGAAACTTAATGTTTCACCAAAACCTGCTTCCGTCACCAATTCCCTATCGCCGTTTGGCTTTTCAAGAGTTGGGTAGAGGTGAAAGAAAATCAGAGTAGAAGAAATGCCAATGGCGACACTTGATTTCATGTTTTTCCTCTGCAGCACACACAGAATGAGACATGCAGAATCCAGTTATGAAACTGCAATGAACTGTCGCTGACTCTATTATAATTTCGAGTGGCGCCTTCTGTAGCATATCCGTGATGCGTAGCCCTCTTCATCCGCTTGTTCAACCGTTGAGATTCGTTGTAATCGTCATCCGCTTGTTCCACCGTTGGGGTGTTTGGGGTTGGATCTTCGTCTTCGACCTTGCCGCTAAGAGTGTTCCCACCACGAGGAGTTTAGAACTCCTGACGGTATCGCTCTCAGAGTCATTGCAGCACGCAACCCTGTCCACCATGACAAGGTGCTACCATCGTAATATGAAATTAAATGAAATAAAAAATAAAATAGAATAGAAAAAGTTTATCACAAATAAAAAAAGAACATTTCTCTCCCGCCATTTCTTAGACGAGCCGCCTTACCGAAGAGTATCGATTAGCAAACGAATTTATTAGACATTTACTATTGTTGTGAGTGCGAAAGTATTTGGCTACCCGACATTAAAAATTGCTTGGTAGGAAAGATACAGCTATTTCAATCACGTAGAATATCAACAGCGATGGGCACAAGCTGCATTAATTGATAAATGAAAGGTTTAATTTACAGTAGATTCCCGGATATCATCGCTTTATTAACAAAAATGTAGACTTGCGCATGGATATCTTTTTAAAGAACAAGGTTTCGATGCCTTATAAATTTGACGTTCAAAATTCAAAAACGAAATAAAGAAAGAAAAAAGAAAAGAAAAAAGAAAGAAAGGGAGAAAAAGGAAGAAAAAGAAAGAAAGGAAGAAAGGAAGAAAAAAGAAAGAAAAAAGGAAGAAAAAGAAAGAAAGGAAGAAAAAAGAAAGAAAAGAAGAAAAAGGGAAGAAAAAGAAAGAAAGGAAGAAAAAGGGAAGAAAAAGAAAGAAAGGACGAAAAAAGGAAGAAAAAGAAAGAAAGGAAGAAAAAGGGAAGAGAAAGAAAGAAAGGACGAAAAAAGGAAGAAAAAGAAAGAAAAGAAGAAAAAGGAAGAAAAAGGAAGAAAAGAAGAAAAAAGAAAGAAAAATGAAGTAAAAAGAAAGAAAAATGAAGAAAAAAGAAAGAAAAAGAAAGGAAGGAAGAAAAAGAAAGAAAGGAAGGAAGAAAAAAGGAAGAAAAAGGGAAGAAAAAGAAAGAAAGGAAGAAAAAGAAAGAAAGGAAGAAAAAGAAAGAAAGGAAGAAAAAGGGAAGAAAATGTTATGTATGCGGAATGTTTGGTGAGTCAAGTGGAAGTTGTGAGTGACACATAGTGGAAAACAGGTGTTGCTGTTCAAATCAGCATCCATTTTTTAATTCCATCAGATACAAATAGGCTCGCATGAAATAAGTCCATGCTGAGAACTATTCATTGCAATCGTCTCCACAATTAGAGAGTAGACAGACAGAAATTCGCAAGCATAACAAGAAAAAAAAACAAAGCAAGAAAGAGACTAAGGCGGAAATAAAGAAAGTAAAGGGGTCTAAAACAAAGGAAGAAAAATAAGCAGGGGAAGGTGAGAGAGAGAGAGAGAGAGAGAGTAGTTAAGGAAAAGGAAAAAATAGAGAATAAACCGGAAAAAGAAATAAAGATAATATCTGTCTATATCTCTGAGATGCGGTATTATAATTATTCACATTATTTACGTTATTCAGACTGTTATCTTCATCTTCATTGACATATTCACAACGTTTTGGCATTTATATCTGAGATGAGGTATTACTTACATTATTAAGACTGTTATCCTCATCCTCATTGCCATATTCACAACGTTTCGACCTGTATATCTCTGAAACGAGGTATTATGATTACTTGCCTTATTTACATTATTCGAACTGTTATCCTCATCTTCATTGCGATATTCACAACGTTTCGCCCGTTGTACACTCCGGCCTTCTTCAGGAGATTGGAATTTCGAACCGAAGCCTTTATTTCGTCCACCGGAGTAGATTTTTCTAGTTCCACGTGCCATGCCTCAGCCGGATATTTCAGTTATTTCCCTTTAACTCAACTCTCCTAGATTTTGGTTCACTACTGCTGTGGCCTGGTATTGAACTCACAACTCTTGTCACTGGATCTAACCAACGTCTTTATCCACTGGGCCATGTATTCATGAAGCCAAAATGTTGTGAGTTCAATACCAGGACACAGCAGTGGTGAACCAAAAACTTGGAGAGTTGAGCTAAAGGGAAATAACTGAGCCATGGCACGTGGAACTAGAACAATCTCGTGAAAAATTTGACGTGATTTTTAAAATAAAATTTAATGAGTCAAATCAGAGGTCCTCGTGTCCATAGGTAAGAGTTTCATGAGCTTGAAGTCCGTTTAAGATTGGTAAAAATTAGGAGACTTATAATCAGGAAAATATCCACTATTTACAAACTATAAAATCGGAAGCTATTACTAACAATTAGTAATTAAAAACTGAATAATTATTAACATGAACTAATTAGTAACATGTAGCAACTAGTAATGAATAACTGAATAAAGTCATTCTGATTACTGTACAACTTCACGAATAATAATGAAAAGGAAGCTGTGAAGAGTTATGAACACCGAGATCCTGAAGAAACATGGCTACTCTGAATTCAAAACAATGGAGAAGACAAAAGGAAACCAATTCATTGTTTTTCACAAGTCAAAGCAATTCGCAGATAATGAAGACAAGGAATATGTGGAGAGGTTATGATCACCTACGTCCTGAAGGGACATGGCAATTAAAAATGTATATGTCGAATACCTTAGCACAAGCAACACTAATACATTAGCACTTGAATCATCTATTGTCTCGTGTTCAATATTACTCGGCTATAAGATGACTGCCTGCCATATTGCAATGGTTAAAAATCTTTTCACATGAATTATTTTAGAATAAGTTGTTTTTTTCTTTCTCAGTGACCCACAACTGACAGAAGTAAGCTTAGTAAAATAAAATTTTTAAAAATCAGAACGGTTTAATAGTTTTTGCATGAGTTTATTTCTCGTTTATTCTGTAAGTCTTAAGGCAGTCATAGAAGCGCCCTTTATTTTGAGTTTGACGCCTGTCGAATTTGTTCTTAATTTCTAGATTAGTCGAGCACAATAACCTCACTAATTCGTTTTTCTTTCCCTCTCAGCTTTATTCACTTCTCCCACCGCCCTAATGTAGCTTCCCTGTGCCTTTTCTAGAAATATTCTCATTGTAATTGTTCTGAAGAGCTTTCCTTTTGGTTTATGAATTGAAGCGTATTACTAGATTGGCGCCAAGGTGCCGCCATCTTACATTTGAAATGGCTAGATGTCACCGTAAGTTCTGTGCTAACAGTTTCTTCTCTCGCACTTCTCTCTTGAAGAACTCTTTTCTGTTTCCTTGCTTTCCAGTCATCTCAAAATATTTAAAAACGATGTCAATCGTCATCTTCTGTCTTCTTAATACATGTTTTTATTGGTCTCTCTCCTTAACAGGCATATAGCCTGATGATTGCGTTTAAGCATGAAACAGACTATCGCCTCTAGGTGTTGACATCAATGTCCACTTTTATATTTACATACGTCTTATCTTTGATATAGAACACTTTAACCCATGAATATAGCATATCTTAATGATATATTTTATATATATATGTATGTATGTATGTATAAAACTAAAGAGCCAGGTAAACCTACCTAGGTTTACCTGGCTCTTTAGATTTATATTAGGTTGGCTCTACTTCGTGTATTGAGCACTTTACATAGTTACTTTTACTCGCTTTGGAGGGTTTTTCTTTGGACTCTGAGCTTGAATACTAGACGATTGATTTCGCCTCAATTTCATGTTCTTAGTTCTTACTTTTTTTAATCCTCATTTTTCCTTGGGTATTGGTTTGTTCAACTACAAGCCGAAATACCTAAGGTTTTTCCAAGCGAGTACCACTATATATATATATATATATATATATATATATATATATATATATATATATATATATATATATATATATATATATATATATATATATATTAAATAAAAACAGACCACTGTAAGTGGTGAAATAATCTATTATAATAATCTATTATATGGAACCTTAAAGTGGTCTGTTTTTATTTAAATTATTAGCTCTGTTTTACACTGAGCTCTCTGGATTTTATCCTCCTTGGGTCTACCCATACGGATTACCTAGTTTTTCGTAAACTAAATATATATATATATATATATATATATATATATATATATATATATATATATATATATATATATATATATATATATGATGGATTCTCCCATTGCTTTCGACGTATGAGTATTTTTCAGTTCAGTTTTTAATCCTGTACCTGTCCCCATCGCATTAACTCTTTCGCCAGTAGACTTGTTGCTCAGGTGAAATAACAAAGAAGGAACACAGAACTGAACCGCAGACTATACACACAAAAGATTTGTTTAAAATGGTGAAGGCTTGTGTAGAACCAGTTACACATATTGGAATTGCTGCTAACAAGAAAATGGTGCAAATATTTGCCACGAACACAATGAGCAACACTCTTCTGTGCACTGCTAGTAACGGAGAGTACATATATATATATATATATATATATATATATATATATATATATATATATATATATATATATATATATATATCACTGATAATGTAGTTCTTTCATATTTTTTAAGACTCTTTAATAAAAATACGAGAATTCTTACGCGACATTTCGTAGCCCTCTGGGTGAAGTTCTCAACGTTAAAACGAGCAAACTCTTTTGCTGTTGTTGCCATGGCAACTGCCTCGCTGTGACTCAACCAATTCTAACGTGGCTTTTGGTTAAGTGTTTTTATACTGGCTCCTACCATATTCACGTGATTTCACTCAACTATCCTGTAGCTTTCAGTTCCCTGGCCATCCCTAATAAATGCGGTCTTGTACTTTTCCATTACGGAAATATTAAATATTACATTGTGTTGCTTCTATTTCGCCATCTTTTAAAGAACGCGCGTTTGGCATGACTCGTCTCTCGTTCATTGGTCTTTTCTTTTTAGCCCCGCCAAGCTTTATGCAGTAGTCGTAAATTAACCTAAACAAGTCATGTGACCTCCCAATGAATCTGATGTTACCGGAAACATTACTATTTGTTCACGGTGTATCATTCCTTTAGAGTTTAATACCTCTCTCTTTGTTGGATATCTCTTCAGGACGTAGTGTTCATAGCCCTCTACAGCTTCCTGTTACAAGTGTTGCTTATTTGTATTTTTACTCTGTAGCTGCTACTTTCTCTTCTTCAACATTGTATACTTTAGCGTTTCTTTGTTCTCCATTCATTATTTTCCCGTTTCTTACCTTTTTCTCACTCCTCACTCTCCCTTCTCACACACTTTCTTCTTTCCATTCATTCTTTTTCTCCATCGCTTTCTTTTTTCCTTCATTTTCCTTCTCTCCTGCCTTTTCCCAATCATTCACCTTTTCCCAGACTTTCTTCTTCTTTTTTTTCCATTCATGCCCCTTCTCCACTGGCTTCTTTTCTCTCATTCTTTTCCTTTCCCGTCTTTTTTTTTTTCGTTGATTCTTCTTGCCTATACCCTTTTTTCATTCATTGCCCTTCAACCACACTTTCTTCTTTGCGTTCATTCTCCTTCTCTGTAAGTTACTTTTCATTCATTTTCTTTTTCATTCATTCCGCTACTTTCTTGTATTTTCTTTTGTTGTTTTTTTTTCATTGAATATATTTCTCGAGCACTTTTTTCTTTTCATACATTCTTCTTCGCTATCGGCTACTTTTCATTCATTCCCCTTTTCATTCACTCTCCTTCTCTCCTGCCTTTTTTCTTCATTCCCCTTTTCCAGCACTTTCTTACTTTCATTCCTTCTCCTGCTATACCGACTTCTTTTCGTCCATTCTCCTCCTCCCCGCCTTTTCATTCATTCGAATTCATTTCTCCTCCTCCCCCTCCAGTACTTTTCACTTTCCTCTTTATCACGTCTCGACATTTCTTCTTATGCTTTCAACTTATACACTTTCTCTTTATATCTTCCCTTCTATTTCTTCTATATATGTTCTGCATTCTTTTGATTCTTTTTCGTATTCTTTTCTAGATAACCTTCTCCTCCCCTACTTCCTCTCTCATTTATATCTTTTTTCTTTATTTCTTCCTCTACACTAGTTCCCCCCACTGTCGTTATACTTCTATTCCTCGCTTGTCCTAGTCCCTTTCTTCCTTTTCTTGAAAGACTAAACTCATGGCTGCTTTAGATATCAAATCCTTATACAATAACATATCAATTAATAAATTATAAAAATTTACAGACACATTATAAACCGACGCTATTTTCCTTTCGATAATCATTTTTATAGACAGACATTTAGGTTAGCGACGGAATTGCCTTTTCCTTACGTATTCATGTCTTTTATAAGAATTTTTAGAAACTGCTCCTTTCCAAAATATTTTGCCTAAACATTCAGTATATATCCGATATAGCGATAATATTTTATTAATATATCGACGTTGTACACTATGACTTCATACTATAAATAAACTAAGACATTCAACATACAAATGAATTACTTACGAAACAGAAAAAAGAACATTGTATTCACGTTTCTTAATATGACATTAAACAGCAGAGATAATGGATATTTATTGTATATAAGAATACAATTAGGGCACA
>OZ038486.1:12697176-12709676 GCA_964036315.1 Acanthosepion esculentum | reverse complement strand
CAGTCATTATTTGAAATCATTGTACAATGTCTGATATAAAGAAAGCTTATTCATTTACGGCTTACAAGAGAAAGGTAAGTATTAACTTTAAAAATATGGCATCTAGTTCGGTTATCAGTGGGTCTTTTCTTTCTAGCCGTTTCACTTATCTCTTTGTGTTAAGGTGGTCTCTTGGAGTAGATTTGCGTAGATGTTAATTTTGAGTTAACTGACGACCGCCTGTTGCAAAGGCGCGTAATAATTTGTTTTTAGGTGGAGGTATACTCAGAATTTTTTGAATTTACGTAACCTAACAGCAATTCTTGTTTTTTCTAACCACGCGATATGTTTTCTAGTAAGTTCGCAAGATTTAATCTCATTTTATATTTTACATTTGACGGCTTTTTCAGTCGTATGTGGGTCAAGCAGATCAGTTCCTAGGAAACTGACAGCCCGACACTAGCACATGAGATTTGATTATAGTGATGAAGGTTTTGTGCAGAACCATCCATACTTTTTGAAGGGACGAATAAGGAGACTTGGTGCACTACGTACCAGAGGGTCCCCAAACGAGCCTCCGCAGGTTTTGAATTTAGAATTGTCCTTCTCCTAGATCATTTGCCATCCAAGGCTATAGAACCCAGAATCCATAGAAGAGAGAAGAAAAGGATTCACACCTTTCTCAACGGTATTAACACGTAAGTGAATGTAATGGATTCGACTGGAATTCGAACTCGGCTGTCCGATTCCTGATTCCGCTATCCACTACTCCACACCGTGCCTCCTTATATATATGTTTAAAGCATTGGTTAGTAAATTTTGTGACATAATAATTATAAGTTAAATCCTGAACCGAGTATCACGGATATATATATATATATATATATATATATATATATATATATATATATATATATATATATATATATATATATATATATATATATATATATATATATATATATATATATATATATATCGTATGAAAAAGGATTAAATCCGACAAATGTTTTAATACGTTTTTTTTAAGATTAAAAGCAGTAATTTGAGTTTTGCTAACCGGAAGTACAATTTGGTTGTCATAACATGTCAGGCTTAATGACGGTTCCGTATAAGATATATGTTCGATTCCTGTAGGAGGACAAATATTTTCTACGAAATTTCTCGAATATTTAAGCCGGTAAATGTAATTAATACTGTTTAATTAAATAACAGAGCAGTTACTCAAATAAATGAATCCATAAAAAAGATGTATAAACGGAAAATGTATTAAAATGTATATATATATATATATGTGTGTGTGTTGATCATCGGCTTGTATGACTTTCTAACATCTTTGAAATCTTTGTGGTAGCTATTTCAATTATTATAATAATATCAACAAAAGAACTGCGGCTGCAACTTCAAATGACTGAAGTCTTGGAATGGTTCCAAAGCTAATCGGATTCCTATAAATATTTACTATGTTTAATTTAGTCTGGCGTAAGAACACAGCAGTAGAGAATCCATAGCTTTACGAGAGTTGCTTGCCAACGGTGACTGTCGCATATGACTGTATAAAGATAAAAAAAATTAGATCATTGTACAGAAACGCACCGCCCCAAGAAATGTTTTTTTTATTTTTTTCATATTACAATCGAATAAGCACTTCAGATCACGAATAAAAAATCTTAAAGGGTAGAGTCAGTTTATAAATTGTTCACTCGACGCAAACATCTACCCTGAAATATGCTTATAATTTCATGGTGAAACTTTCTTACAAAATTTCGAAGTTAATTTTTTTTAAAATTAATATTTATATCCTTCTATATAATAAATGCCAATGTCATTGTGTCACTGTGTCAAACTTTTTCAATTTTACACCAAGAGGACGTAGCCCAACATATCATACCATTTTGTAATCAGGCCGACTTTGTGAGCAAATTAAAAACATTCCGGGCCGAATCCGGACCCGCAATCCTGAAATTTTAGATTCTCAAGTTTTCATTATTGTGATTATTTTCGGTGATTTTTTTGCGACGAATTTTTTGTACAATAACAATTTTTATAACTTGGAAATAAATTTGGGAATAATCTAAATTAATTGCGACATCCAGCGAAAGTCGGCCATGAAATCAAATAATTATTTGTACGAGAAGTAAGGACCTACGCACATCACATTGTTTAAAATTAATTGGCAGCAGAAGAATTATCGTTGAACTTTTAAAAAGTAAGCTTAAATATTAATGCAATATTTAAATACAGCGATCAATTTTGAGTTCTTCTGTAGTTTATTGTTGCCTATCGCATCTACTCCTCCAAAGCTAATCGGATTCCTATAAATGTCTGATATAAAGAAAGCTTATTCATTTACGGTTTACAAGAGAAAGGGAAGTATTAACTTTAAAAATCTGGCATTTAGTTCGGTTATCAGTGGGTCTTTTAATTTCAGGTCGCTTCACTTCTCTCTTTGTGTTAAGGTGGTCTCTTGGGGTAGATTTGCGTGGATGTTAATTTTGAGTTAACTGACCACCGCCTGTTGCAAAGGCGCGAATTAATTTGTTTTTAGGTGGTCAGTTAACTAAAAATTAACATCTACGCCCTTTGATCTTTGATCTACACCCTTTGAGCGACCTTGACTGGGCCTTCATCATAATAGTGATGAAGGCCAAGTCAAGATCGCTCCGCGGGAGATAGCTTAAATGCTGCCTTTATTGGGCGGCATTTAAAAGTAAAAGATAAGTAAAAAATATACTATAACGTTATTAAAATACTAAACGTTATTAAAATACATATATATATATATATATATATATATATATATATATATATATATATATATATATATATATATGTGAAAATTTCTCAAATTTAACTTTTAGAGAAGACAATATTTGTAAATAAATGACAATAAGAAAACAGTAATTGCTGACGCGTTTCGTCCTAATGCGGACTTTTTCAAAGCAAGTAACGAAATGATTTTAATCAAACAAAGAAAATTAATAAAAACAAAAAACAGAGTGTTCTTAGCAACGGGAATGTAGGAAACGCTATTTTCGTATTTTTAACTGATAATGACGTCAGTTAATGTCACGTGTGGAGAATATTTCATTAATCTTTGTTGATGGATTCAACCATTTTCTTTTGATTTTAATATGTTTTTGTGTACATTTGTTTGTGAGAGCAGTAATTTTGTTAGAAAAGGTGAAATAGGGAAAAAACCTGGGCGTAGATTAATATTTGGGTATTGGTCGATTGCGGCACTCTCTAGGATTTTCCTTCTGAGTGAGTTTGTTTGATTAAAATCATTTCGTTACTTGCTTTGAAAAAGTCCGCATTAGGACGAAACGCGTCAGCAATTACTGTTTTCTTATTGTCATTTATTTACAAATATATATATATATATATATATATATATATATATATATATTCGACATTCAACATCATCACTTGATAAGACAACGGGAGTGTTGAAACAAAATGGCTATTTTTGTAGTGATTTTATAACATATTTTTGTTATAATATTTAAATAAATAATTATATATATATATATATATATATATATATATATTGTTGAAACTTGACTAATGCATGGAATAATAATGCAACACAAAATGTACTTAGAACAAAATGTATTGAAACAAGAAACTGTACACAATATTTACATATTGTCTTTTGTATATTCCTGGGAAGACCGTTCCTGGAGAATGTGTTGACTGAGTCGCAGTCGGGCAGAGTCTCTGGTTGAATCTCTTGATTCATTCCCCTCTCTTCCCGGTACCAACCATATTTATATGGTCGGTACTCCACTATGCAAATTAGGTGGATCCTACCACAACATATATTATACACACACATAATAATATATCTTTAAAAGTAAAAATATACTATAACTATCTTATCGATAGTTATAGTATATTTTTACTTACCTTTTACTTTTATTATTTTTAATTATTTCCTGTACTTTTTTTGACAACCTACTCAGTAGACCTAGCATAAAGACGTGTGCCATCTACGATCTTCTGACTGAATAAAGTGTTTGGTCCGAAATTTTCCAAGAAAATTACAGTGCACGAAGACACCTGAAGGGCAAAACTTGAATATAACAACCAAGATGAGCAACAGAACATCTAATTTGCATCCAGCGACAACCAACCAAGTCTCCCAGCACACGTTCTGCTATTCATTCACACAAGTTCCTCGGGTAAATAGCCCCTCTATCTCTCTTGCCTTCCATATGCCTCGTTAGTGTTAATTTTTCCAATTCCCCCTTCCTCATTATGTGTTCAAGGAATCTCAGCTGTCTCTGATTCTGTTGCCATTTTCTTCAAGAGTTCCTTGTTCCTTACTCGCTCCGTCCATGGGATTTTCAGTATCCTTCTGTAGAACTACATTTCTACTCATCCGTGGAGAGATTGTCCAGCATTCACTGCCATATAAAAGGATAGATATCACATAACAAATTAGCTCTGTTTTCTTTGTCTCTCAGCTTTTAGCTTTGGGAATAATGAAAAATATACATTTTTCTAATCGGACCAATTAAATTGACAAATGAATAATTTCTTTCTTAACTTAATCAGAGTCCCCGCCCCTTAAACTGAATATCTTATGCTGATGGGTTTCGTATAAAGGTGTAGACAATCAGGGAAAATCGTAAAATGTTCCTACCGGTATCATTTCATACCACTTATTTCGCTGTCTACTGCTGATTCAGTAGCCATGGTCATTTTTATCTTAATTTGAGAGGATGACAATCGTAGTTTTCGAAAGAAAATAAAGTAAAAGTTTTCCAGTTGAATTACCGATCAAGCGAGTCACTAATTACAATCATCATTCTCTTCAGATAGCAACTTTGCTATAAATATTTCTTTATCATTAAAAAATCAATAGAAATTTAATAACTGTGTAGAGAAATGTAAGTCAGAAGCGCATTTATGTTTTTATTTTTGAGGCGGACATTTCAATTTTAAATGAATTTCGTTTTTATCACTGGATTCATGCAAAATAAAAAAAAACACAGGGGTAACTTTAACATCTCGAAAATAAAATGAATGAGAAGAACATAATATAAAACAGATTACACTATTCGGACTATTGTCCTCATCTTTGTCGCCATATTTATTACAACGTTTCAGCCTTTCAGTATCTGTCTATAATTCTGAGATGAGGTATTATGTACCCTATTTACATTATTCGGACTATTGTCCTCATCTTTGTCGCTATATTTATTACAACGTTTCAGCCTTTCAGTATCTGTCTATATTTCTGAGATGAGGTATTATGTACCCTATTTACATTATTCGGACTATTGTCCTCATCTTTGTCGCCATATTTATTACAACGTTTCAGCCTTTCAGTATCTGTCTATAATTCTGAGATGAGGTATTATGTACCCTATTTACATTATTCGGACTATTGTCCTCATCTTTGTCGCTATATTTATTACAACGTTTCAGCCTTTCAGTATCTGTCTATATTTCTGAGATGAGGTATTATGTATCCTATTTACATTATTCGGACTATTGTCCTCATCTTTGTCGCCATATTTATTACAACGTTTCAGCCTTTCAGTATCTGTCTATAATTCTGAGATGAGGTATTATGTACCCTATTTACATTATTCGGACTATTGTCCTCATCTTTGTCGCCATATTTATTACAACGTTTCAGCCTTTCAGTATCTGTCTATAATTCTGAGATGAGGTATTATGTACCCTATTTACATTATTCGGACTATTGTCCTCATCTTTGTCGCCATATTTATTACAACGTTTCATCCATTGTACGCTCCGGCCTTCTTCAGGTGGTTGGAATGTCGAACTGAACCCATAATTTCACTCACTGGGGTAGACTGTTCTAGTTCCACGTGCCATGTTTAATGGATGTTTGTTGTCAGTTATCTCCTGTTAATTGCCCTCTCCAAGTTCTCCATTGCCTTAATCGGGTATTGAACTTAAGGACACATGGCACAGTGGATAAAGTCGTTAGCTAAATCCAGTGACAGGACCCAAAGAGTGTAAGTTCAATACCCAGTTCAGGCAGTGGAGAACTTTCAGAGGGAAAATTAACAAGAGATAACTGATAACTGACATCCATTAAACATGGCACGTGGAACTAGAACAGTCTATCCCAGTGAGCGAAATAAAGGGTTCAGTTCGACATTCCAATCACCTGAAGAAGGCCGAAGCGTACAACGGCCGAATCGTTTTAATAAATATGGCGACAAAGATGAGGACAATAGTCCGAATAATGTAAATAATGTACATAATACCTCATCTCAGAAATATAGACAGATAATAAAACAGTTTTCTGTAAAAATTTATTTTTTCAGGGATAATCGAAGGACATCCTGTTCAAGGTCGATGTAGGGTATTTTGCTTGGGTTAAATCATTGAAAAGAACGAGTGACAACTTGTTGAGCTTCTTTGCAGAATTAAATAAAGATATATGAATAAGGAGAATGTAAACATTTAATCCACGCTACAATAATAATAATAATAATAATAATAATAAGTTGAAATCTCAAAAATGTAGCACATGAGAACATCAACGATCTCTATTGTAGTTGGAGCCCTCGGATTCATTGGAAAAGATTCCAATAGACTCAATGAAGGGATTACTGGTAGCCCATGCTTTAAAGAAATACAACAAATTGTTCTCATGAGTACAGCCCACACCTTACGAAGGGCTTTATCTACTTTTTTTCATTGCTCAGTAGAAAATGTCATGATGCCATTTCTGAACTTAGGTCTCTGGTTGGGACCCAGAAAGAAATGAGTACACACCAGAAATCAAAGAAAATAATAATAATAATAATAATAATAATAATAATAATAATAATAATAAAATGCAGAAACTTAAAACTACAAATATCCTAGTTGTGATGGGGGCTTAGGGTATGATTAAGAAGGGTACCGAAAATCATCTAAATAAAATTCCTGGGCACATGAGCATCTCAGAGCTACAAAAGATTATTTGGAGCGGAACTGCACATGTCAACCGCAAAACCCTCTTCATTTAAGTGAAAAAGTCCCAAACTTGCATTGATAACTCTCCCGGAGTGCTGTGAACCTTCAGGGCATGGGGATCTCGGCTCTACACACTTTCCATTCCACAAACGAGAAGTACGAGAGAAGAAACTATTAGCATAGAACTTTTGGTTACAACTAGCAATTTCAACGGTGAAACTAGGTGACCTAACAGCCAATCGAGTACTGCGCTTAAATTCGCGAAGTCGAGGAACCAAAGATGAAAGCTCATCGGAATAATTACCGTGAAAATATTTACAGAAAAAGCTAATTGAAGTTACGTTACGGCGGTGGGCAAATGACTGAAACAGAGACGCCAGCTCAGGACCAGTAACATTGCAGATTGATCTTTGGATTTTGCCAAAAATCTATAAGATATCTAGCAGAAGCCCAGGATCAAATATGTCAGCAATATAAGATTCACGGGCGAATGGTAGATTTATAAATATGCAAGATAGGTTCTGCCGAGAAAAAATTTCTAGCACGTCATAGTGAAGTAAACTTCCTAGAAGCAGACTTGGCAGTTGATTAAATATAATCATTTCACTTCATGTTAGTGGAAAACGTGAGATCAAGAAGGTGAAGTGAGTTAGTCTTCTGGGGATTAGTATCAGCCATGTTGCTTCAAGGCAAAAACATGATTAATAGATGATTAATAGAGAGCAGTTTCGTTTTACAGACGTTAAAATTAACAAGTAACTTCTTGCCCCAGTTAACAACAGGTTCTTAGTCATTTTCGAAATCAGCTGCCAATTTGATTTTATCGAACCTATCAGAGGTACTATTAGACGGGAAGTAAATATTTGTGCCATCGGCATAGCTACCGAGTCGGGAACTAATGACATCAGGAAGGTTGTTGGTGAAAATAACGAACATAGTGGGTCTTAATGTAGAAAGATCTAGAGGAGTGGTCGTTCAAGATAACTTTCATTACTCGGTTTGAATCAAAGAAATGACGAGAAATAGGTTTACCCTTCAATTTGTGAAGAAAACCGGCATGCCAAACCCTATCAAATGTGTATTATGAATATTTGTTTGGCATTGAAAAATATTGCGTCATCCGTGATCGCATCAGATTTTTATCAAACCCAGACACTATTGTCTCGACTGTCGATTAGTTGTCCTACGGCCATTGTCTGCGATGGACTTTACTCCAAGAAAGAGTACGAAAATTTGTAACACTGCACGAACACAGGGGCAAGCCTTACCAGTAAGCAAATCAATGTACTAGACTAGCCGGAAACCGTCCTGATTTAAATCCAACCGAGAACTTGTGGTCAATCTGCAAATAAAATGGAATAGACATACAAAGTACTAAAATGTGCACTGGGTCATCTTTCAGTGGAAAAATTTATTCGTTAGCAACAGAAAAGGCTCTTGCACTAGTTGTCAACCTTGACATGCGCCATTAATATAAGTATTGATTTTTATTCGATATGCGTAAGATTTTACACATTTATTTCATACTATATTTCCGATTACATAAGTCTTCATTTTTTCACTAAAAATCACCCTGCTTCAGGTACTCGACTAACATTTTAACGGTCCAGTTTGACACACAACTCCCAAAATGACCTCCAGGTCAAGAATGATAAAAGTATTATCTCAAATCAAAAAATGTGAAAAATGAAAAAAATGTATCATATGCGTCCCCTGATGAACCCAAAATTAAATATATTAAATTATAAATAATTAAATTATAATTACAAATCCAAATAATGCGCGAATATTAAAACAGAACAAAAATATTTGTATAGAGGAATTGTCAATTGAATTTTTTTTCATTTTTTTTTTTTTCATTTTAATTTCCAAATTATAGACGCGTGTCATCCACCGATACGTATTAAATGGCGGATAATACGGTAATGATTTTTATGCTAAAACAGTTTTCAGAATTTTGACACAAATTCGCCTATTTTAATGTATCTAAATTGTTCACTTAGCACTAATTTGGATAAGTGATGCTTTATTTTACCACTAATTCCAATTATGCAGAAGGGCAATTTTTATTATTCTGTAAAATTGTTGATTATAGATTTGGAAAAATGAAGAACAACTTTCAACCCGAATTTCTTTTCAAAGTTTCAAAGTTTCAAAGTTGAATATATAGATATACACTCATACACAATCACGAATACACATTACCATCCGATGCCCGCTTAGACATACAAGAATCTTCAGAAACCTACATACATATAAAATTATCTACGGTTTTAATGCACATGTCTGACCAATGAGAACTGTCCCAAACACAATTGAAAATACCAGTTTCTGTCTTTTTTTCTATTTTCTCTCAATTTCTGACAAAGCTTTAATAAAAGGGAAATATGTTAGATTGATACACGTATCTTATTTATTTTATCATTCTAACGCATCCATATTTGATCTGCATTTGGACTTTAACTTATATCGAGTGGTTAGAACAGATTCGAATCTCACCATGGTCGATTTGTCAGGAAGGAGACTTCCTGGTGTTATCGATCTGGAGGGAGGGAGATCCCAGCGTGCGGCACCTTTGGAAAGTTCCCGGAAACCATACCACGAGTTGACCCAAGCCTTGTGAGTGAAACGAGGGTAGACGGAATCCTTGGATGCTGTCGATAGCTGCGCTAGCACGAAGTCACAAGTCATCGTGATCGAGGTTATGAGTGTGCTGGCCTTGTTCAGATTGTTGATCCCGCTAGATAATACGCTCTTTCCCAGAAACTGTAACTACGGTCTGCTCAGCATAGTTGCAGTATAAACCACAGGTTGGATCTGTGGGTGTTGAACAAAGACAATGTGCCTGAGCGAGCGTCTGCAATAGGGATTGGCTAGCCGCCCTAGTAGATGGGTATACTCGAATACAAGTGGCCAGTAATGATATATATATATATATATATATATATATATATATATATATATATATATATATATATATATATATATATACGGCTGGATGGATAGATGGATGGATATGTGTGTATGTAGAAATTCAGATATAACTACAAATATAATTTTTTTTTAATTCAAGAACGTTCATAAAAAACAAGAATAATAACAACATTTACTCACTCACGTTTATCAGACATTAAATTATATCACTACGCATCCTCCATAGTTTACATTGACTTTCAGTAAAACTGAAGTATATTCATTAGCGTTCTTAATTTTAAAAATTATGTAAAACTTACGACATTTTTACTTCTGTCCATGTTACAAAAAAAAATACTTACACTTGCCTTGATGAAGTCCATCAGAGGACGAAACGCCTCGGCTAAGTTTTCCTTTTGTCTTTATATATATATATATATATATATATATATATATATATATATATATATATATATATATATATATATGCACCGAGAAGGTGGCACAAATATTAAAAATACACAACAGGAAAATTATCAACAAACAACACGAACAAATTAAACCCACGTGCAACTGCAGAATAAAGAACGAATGTCCCTTAAACGGTAATTGTTTACAAAACAACGTAATATACCAAGCCACGATAAAATCGCCAGATAATGAAGAAAAAGTATACATAGGTGTAACTGAAGGATCCTGGAAACAAAGAGCCTCTAAGTGTTGACTTCTATGTTCACTTTTATATTTACACACGCTCTATCTATGAATATAGCACATCTTAAGACTATATTTCTTCATATATATATATATATATATATATATATATATATATATGTCAGAATATGTTTTGCGAAAAAAGGTCGACTAGGGTAGTTCTGGAAAATTAGGCTTTGTAATTACAATGTAATATCATATATCATAGAATGAAAAATAAAAATAAAACAAATGCTTTTGTCTACTCATGAGCGAATTTCAGAATCTGCGAAACACTGAACATAAAGTTCGGTGTTTCGCATATTCTGAAATTCGCTCATATATGTGGAATTAGATTTGAATCGATTGATTGGCTGATGATTTGAAAACAAAAAAAAAACATCATGTTCATTAAATGACCCCACAGAATGTATAGCATCGGTCGCTTCAGGCTTGGGTATTGGTTTTGTAACCCACAACGCTTTCTTTAATTTGATCGACACTCAGTTAGGATTGAACTTACTCTTCAGTAGTAATACACATGCAGATTACCAGATTAACTGACGGATATGCAATGTAATTGGCCCTGATCTGGCATCTCGTCTGCAGTCGCTCTCTCACAGACGCGACGTCGCCTCCCTCTGTCTTTTTTTACAAATACTTTCACGGTAATTGCTCCGATGAGCTTCTTTCGCTGGTTCCTAGGCCTCAGGAATTTAAACGTCCTACGAGGCTGGCATCCCGTTCCCACCCCTTCACCGTTGAAACTGTTAGATGTAGACGTCTCTTCTACTCCAATAGCTTCATGTCTCGCACATCTCGCCTGTGGAACTCCCTTCCTTATTCATGTTTCCCTGACAAATACAATCTCCAACTATTTAAGTGTAACGTCAATCGACATCTCCAGTTGCCTTGATCTATCCACTTCCCTTCTCCACATCCTTTCACCTTTCATTCCTATCTGCTCTCGCTCCAAATCTTCTGTAACCCCCTTGCCTTGATCGATCCACTATCTTTCTCCACATCCTCTCCTTTACCACTCCTATCTGCTCTTCCTCCAAACCTTCTGTAACCCCTTGCGTGCTAGTGGCCTCCAGCCTTGCTTGGGGTGATAAGCTTTAAAAAAAAATTTAAAAAAAACTATTGCTAAACTCTATGGCACCCAGATTAAGCGTTAATATCTAGTAAATTAGTGAGCAATGTGTTCGATCCTCCCAAACTTGTGGCCTTTTGCCAAACTAATTTAAGCAATAAATCCCTAGCGCCTTACTATGGTGTAATTGTCAGCAAATTTTACTCATTAGTAGTGAGTTCGATCCTCACTGGGTGTCCTATACTTGTATCTGTCAGTTGTGTAAATAACAAAAGAAGGATAGCAGAAGGTTAGGCGTTGTCCGCCAAGGTAGGAGCGGTAAAATAAAGTAATCATCTGGAAGAAAATGATGAAGATATCGAAGAGGAAGAGGTGCCCAGTCGGATGCGTAGGGCGGGGCGCAGGACGCTGGGCTAAAAGAGATGGGCGGGTTAGATAGTGGGAATGCTGTTGTGCTTGTGCAGGAAACTGTCGGCCGCCCAACCATTCAACTCTTGTTGTGCCGCCGAGACACGCACACACATTTTAGTCCAAACCTCTCCAAACTCACCAATTCGCAGATGACCCACCCCAATTGCCCCGCCATTCCCGGTACCCCGACGATTCCTTCCCTCGTTCATTATTTCGGTTTCAACCTTGAATCAAGTTTCTTTGTTGGCTCGCACTAGCTTTCATTTTTCTTTCTTTTCCTTCCCTTAAACTTCAACACACAAACGTACACACAATTGAAATTAACCTCCACCCACTACGCGTTACCCAGTCTGTCTGTCTGTCTCGCTTTCTTTCGTTTTTTCTTTCTATCTGTCTGTCTGTTTGTCGGTCGGTCGGTCTTTTTTTCTGTCTGTCGGTTTGTCTTTCTTTCTTTCTTTCTTTC
>OZ038486.1:12657176-12694676 GCA_964036315.1 Acanthosepion esculentum | reverse complement strand
CAAGAAATCTAATCTCTTGAAATTTAGAAGGGAATGAGTTTCCTTGCCATTCATCAATGTAAAACATCAACACTTTCTTCCATATGATTTTCCAACTCTCAGTTTTTTTAATGGCGCCCTCAAACTTCACAGTCAGACGTACCAATACTGGATGCCAGACGACACTGTCATGCTGATACATGGAATCTTTAAGAGAAAACGTACTTAATTGTATATGTGCGTATTGATAGTTTTTCTAGTGCCTGTTGGGAATTATGGGTAGGAGCAGACATTTTTGGAACTTTTTTCCTCTTTAAATCTTGCTTTTTTGACGGAAACATTATACGCCCAGTTGGTCATACCCCCCTCTTCCTCTCTCTCCCTCCCTCTCTTTCTCCTTCCCTCCCTCTCTCTCTCTCTTTCGCTCTCTCTTTCTCTCTCTCGTACTCTCTCTTCCATCCTCCCTCTCTCTCTTCCACCCTCACACTTTGTCTTCCATCCCCTCTCCCCCCATACATATATATATATATATATATGTGTGTGTGTGTGTGTGTGTGTGTGTGTGTGTGAAGAAATATAGTCTTAAGGTGTGCTATATTTTTGGGATAAAGTGCTCAATATCAGAGATAGAGCGTGTGTAAATATAAAAGTGAACATTGAAGTCAACACTTAGAGGCGACAGGCTGTTTCTTGCTAGACGCAATCGGCTGGTCACCTGACGATTGCATCTAGCAGGAAACAGGATGTCGCCTCTAAGTGTTGACTTCAATGTTCACATTTATATATATATATATATATATATATATATATATATATAAGGTCTGCTTAGCATAGTTACAGTATAAACCGCAGAGCAAGCATCTGAAATAGGGATTGACTAGCCGCCTTAATAGACGGGTATCCTCGAATACGAGTGGCCAACTATTACTATTACACACACACACACACACACACACACCACGCACGCACACACACACACACACACACACAGACCACGCGCGCGCACACACACACACACACACACATATATATATATATATATACTCCACCGCTTCCTTTCATTTGTTGCTTAAGGCAATACTTGCTTCTTCACGATCTCTATTCGATAAATAAGAATCGTAAAGGAGCAAGTATTCCTGAAAGTAACAAAAGACAGAAATATTTTGAGCCTTCTGATTGGTTAACTCTTCTCTTGGTGAACTAATAAAATCAGTCAGCTCATTTTGGCTGGCTCAATAGTACACCAGGGTACCCAAAAACTCCAACAGATATAACCCTAAGTTCTAAGCTAACAGCTTCTTTTCTCGCACTTCTCGCTTGTGGAACTCTCTTCCGGGTCCATACTTTGCGGCCAACTTTGATCTTCAAAAATTTAAATGCAATGTCAATCGTTATTGTCTTCCAGATTACCTTCTCTTATTCTCACTCCTCTTTTTCTGTTTTCTAATTCTTTCACACGCAGTAACACTTTGTGTCTTAGTGGCTTTACTACCTTGCTTGGGGTGATCTCTATTTTAAAAAATAAACTGTTTCCCTCTTGTATCTTGCTTTTTATCATAAGTTTCTTTAGGCCGTCAATCTACGGCTCCAGGTAAAGCGGATCGTAACTAAAGGACAAGCGAACTCACGTACCCTTTTGTCTCGGGGAAACCCGGTTAAATGCACTAACTGCTTTAACCACTGAGCTACGGAAACTTGACGCCTTCGCACAAAGATCAAATCTAACTTTACCCCTATTACTCTATTCTGTATTTCTTTCACACTATTAGTGACGGAAAATGTGGCAGAGAAATCCAAAAGGCCTTACAGAAACTAAGTCTGATATTAAGAGAACAGGAAAATGTTGTTAGAAACGAAGTGTTAAACTTGCTTTGTCATATCTCTTCCTAGCAATCGAATCATCCTCATTTCCCCCATTTTTACAAATCTAAGAACACGCCCAGACAGCTTTTTTTCTCGAGATTTTCCATTTTGCGGAAAATGCACCCGCGTGGGTACTTCCCTAAATTCTACAACCTTAAACACTATAAGTCAAGTGTCAATTCTTATCTACTCTCCTTATCTATATATAAAATTCTGTGACTTCTGTTAATCCGTCCGTCCCTTGTTTAAAATAGCCATACACTGAAGAATTGAAACCAAATTTTTGAGAGAAGTGAGAACAGGTAAGGGGGTACAAAGTACAGTTGGTTTTACTAGTGTGCATAGCTTAGTACATTAAATTTTCATTAATTATTTTGGAAAAATTCAAAGTCCTATTATTTAACATACAAAATACTCCCAGTATTTGGAGAGAAAAAACACAATTAAATGATTAAAATAACATATACTTTCTATATAATAAATGCGAATGTCAGTGTGTCACACTTTTTCAACTCTACTTCTGGAGGCCGTAGCCCAACATATCATACCATTTTGGAAATAGGCTGACTCCATGAGCAAATTAAAATCATCCTGGGTCGGATTCGGACTGACAGGGCTGAAATTTGGTATTCCCAAGTTTTCTTTTGCAACGATTGTCTTCGGCGATTTTAGCGACGAATTTTTATGTAAGATAACAAGTTTTTAAACTTGGAAATAAATTTGGAAAAAATCGAAATCAATTGCGAAATCCAGCGAAAGTCACCCATGAAATGAAAATAATTGTTTGTATGGAAAGTAAGGACCTGCGTGCATCAATTTTGAGTTTATTATTGCCTATCGCATCTGCTTCTCACTTCTGTGCTAACTATTTCTTCTCTGACACTTCTCGCTTGTGGAACTCTCTTCTAGCTTTTTGCTTCCCAGTCAACTTAGATCGTCAAAAAAATTAAACGCAATGTCAATAGTCATCTTCTCTCTTCTTTTTTCTTGTTCGTTTATTGTTCTCTCTCCTTAACAGTAGTTTTTCTCATATTCTCTAACACTCAGTGACCCTCTTGCGTCCTAGTGGCTTTATTGCCTTTCTTGGGGTGAAATTATATATATATATATATAAAGATGAGATATCTATGTGTTAAACTTTCAAGGGACGCCGGTCTCATTCCAATTTGAGTTTTTGTTGTTACGATGACGTGTCATTCTTCAGTTTTTGTCAAATTTTTATCTGTAAATTAACATTTTCTAAAGGAGCAGCTGTGTTTATCCTTTTTCTCTCATACGGATTATACACCTGATGAAGGCTGAAAATGTGAAAGCTGAAACGTTATGATAATAGCATTATCAACACAAAAGTGTTCAGGCCTCTGAATAAAATTTGGGGTGATACATTTGATTTGTCTTTTCTCGTCTACTGGATTTTATCCTCTTAGGCATCGTCGTGCGATCTCGTGCCTATCTCTACAATCTTTAATAAGATATTCAATTAAAGTCAAATGTTTCAAAAGAGCTAGAAGCTTTCATCTTCCAGTTACCAGGCAATCATAACCCCATTTTCGGTCTCTAAGCTTCATGACAAAGGCATAAGACTGTTATTACCAAACACTCACGGCAGGAATTGTGGATCAACTTCGCAAATCTTATTCATTGATGCATTAAATTGATTAACGTCGACGGACCTATGTATTCTGTTGCACAAGACAGAAAGTACTTTGCTTATTTTTGCTTGAATTATTTTTCAAATCTTTACGATAAAAAGATGGATTTACTTTAATTATTGGGATGAAGGATGAATTTTTAGCATTTTTTTAAAAATTCTCTTTACAAAATATTTATCTTTCTATACTCAGCAAAGTAGATAGAAACAACAACAACAACAATAGGAAGAACAACACCACACAGCAACAACACACAACAACAGCAAAAACAACAACACACAACAACAACAACAACACACAACAACAACAACACACAACAACACACAACAACAGCAACAACAACAGCAACAACAACAGCAACAACAACAACAGTTTAGATTTCAGACCATTCACTTGTGCATTGAATCTTTCTCTCAAGATACGCTAATACAATGGCCTTGAGCCAGACTTAATTGCATTATGTATAAAGAACTAATATAGAGATTGTCTCCTGGGTTTGTAGGCAATTAATAGGTGAATTCAGTTCTTACTTTATTCATCATTATTTATCTTATGCTAAACTAAAACTTAGTATAGACACACACATACACACACACACACACACACACACATATATATATATATATATATATATATATATATATATATATATATATATATAAATAATAAAAAAATAAAGGTCCTTACTGGATTAAATATTTGTTAATTTTATATGTTTATGTTAAATTTGTAACCTGTAGGTGATATTACTTGCTTTGTCAAATTTTCTTGATTACACATCGGTTCTCTTATAAATACCATTCGTTTTTAGTTTGCCCTCACCACCTTGTATCTCACTCATTTAAACCGTTATTTAACTCCTCTCTTTAAAACTTTTCTCTGTTAAATTTTAATCCCCAGCTTCACCTTTAGGCCTCCCTGTTCTTCTTTCTTCTGTTACACCTCTCTCTAGAGCTTTCATACATTTCCCTCTCACACTTGTTTCCCACTCCCACACATACACTCTCACTAAAATTTTGTTTTTTACACCCGGAGTTATATTTTCCGATTTCTTTTTGAATTTGTACGTCTGATGAATTGGATCGTGATTACGATTCCAATGTAATAAATTATAACCATGGAATATTAGTGCTTGAGCTTTTTTTATTATATTCTTACTCTGTCCTGGATACTGAGTTCTATCCGGATTCTATCCTCTTGAAAATTTATATATATATATATATATATATATATATATATATATATATATATATATATATTGACCACTAATATTATATATATATATATATATATATATATATATATATATATATATATATATATATATTTTAAGTAAAAACAGACCACTTTAAGGTTCCATATAATAAATTATTTCACCTTTTAGAGGACCGCGGATCATCAGATTTTACTTCCAAAGGTTTGAAACGAAAAATGAAAAGAAATTTACACATTTTTGACGGGCAGTACTAAGCATATGTAAATTAACGAAGTGAGGAAGTGAGGGGGAGAGAGACATGATTGAGTTAGATGTAACATTTCTATTCTTTCAAATTTAAATTGTTTGAGGAAATCCAGACATTGACACATTAAATCGGTTAACTTAAGTGTTGACTTCCATGTTCACTTTTCTATTTATATATATATATATATATATATAGATATATGTATATATATATGTATATATATAGATATATGTGTGTGTGTGTGTGTGTGTGTGTGTGTGTGTGTGTATGTGTGTGTGTGTGTGTGTAAGGTACGATGGGCAAATTGTCGCCGTATTATATTTTTAATTTCACGCATTGTTCTTTTTGATTTTGTCGACTGCACAGTATAGTAGGGTCAGTTCGGCACCGTCTGTGAGAAAAAGAGCACCATGACTCCGCCAGAAATTTAGAAACCCCATACCGTACTGCTTGGCATTCACACCGGAAACTCCCACACAAACATTTCAGTGTTCGGGTGTCAATCTGAGGATAGTGCAAATGTTTCCGAAAGAGTTAGATGAGTCTAATGGTGATTACTTTCCTCTATGGGACGTAGACTTTATGAATTTAAGCGTACTACTAGATTGGTGGCAAGATCTCAGTATTTTACAGTTGAAATGGCCAGATGCAACCGTAAGTTCTACGCTAAGAGTTTCTTCTCTCTTCCGGCATTTTGCTTTCCAGTCAACTTTGATTTTCAAAGATTGAAATGCAATGTCAGTCGTTATTGTATGTCATCTTAATTCCTGTTCTTTTATTGCTCTCTCCTGTTAATAATGTTTTCTTTTTCTCATATTCTATCACACTTGGTAACCTCTTGTGTGTTAGTGGCTTTATTGCCTTGCTCGAGATGAAATGATTAAAAAAATTGAATTTATTCTCTAACCTACAAGATCCATGTTTTAGAGAAGTATTTTTTTAGTTCACCGCTCATTACACTGATTGTTAGCCTGCTTCGATGTGGTGTAATGGTTAACAAGCTGATCTTGCGAGAATAATTACGACTGCACTAGCGAAGTCGATCCTCACTGGGTACCCCACGCTTTTAGCCTTGTGCCACATCTAAGCTATGCTTAGAAAATCACCATTACACTAATCGTTATAAGCATGAATAGCTCGTGGTGTCTGTGAATTGCCACCTATCCATAATACCACTATATTTGGTTTGATGCTTTTTTTTTGTTGAAATTAAATGTTTAAAAAATATCTTATATAGAGCTTAATCTTCTTAAAAATATATCTATTATTTGTGACAAATATGGCGTCTTATCGTAACGGAAGGTCAGTTAGTAAAAACTTTCGAAAAATTGTTTATAAGCGTCTTATTAATTCGAATTTTAAAAAAAGACGACAGTGAAATTTATATTTCGTATATGCATATATATACCAGTATACAATTGTTTTGACACGGGAAACGCGACAAAATAAAAAAAGAAAAAAGTAATCAAAGAAAAAGAGAGATAGAGAGAAATAAAAAGAAACGAAATAGAAAAAATATGAGCAAGAAAAAAAGGAGAGAAAGAAAAGATATAAAGAAACAGAAGCAAGAAAACGAGAGAGGATAAAAGTATACAAGGAAAAAAGAAAAAGAAAAAAAAACAAAGCGAAGACAAAACTCAAGAAAGCATAAAAAGAATAGAAAGAAAAGTTGGAGAAGAAGAAAGAGAAGAAGAAAGCATAAAAAAGAATAGAAAGAAAAGGGGGAGAAGAAGAAAGAGAAGAAGAAAGCATAAAAAAGATGGCCATAGAATTCACAAAAGCCTAGTGACTATAGTCAACGTTTTAATTTGTGTTTATTTTTTTTAGCAATACCTCCGTCAAGTCGTTTACCAGCGACTTTCAGCTATCGTCGATGAATTTTCATAATGTGGTCGCGATTAAGGAGAGCGCGTCGAGGCAGCTAATGAAGATCCCGAAAGAGGAGGACTTTATAGTTTGTTTTTTTTGTTTTTGTTTTTTTTTTCTTTTCTTTTTTTTTTTTCTTTTCTTTTTTTTTATGAGTGGGATGTTGTAATAAGTATGTGAGAGGCGAACTCTGAAAGGGAATACGATACTAAAGCTCTTAGTAGGTCTTTACATTTCCGGTCATAACTCTTACTTCCTTATTCCGATTTCACGCTGTTTAATGTCGGAATGTTTTGATAAACTAAAAAAAATGAAGAAGAAGAAGAAGAAGAAGAAGAAGAAGAAGAAAGAAAGAAAGAAAGAAAGAAAGAAAGAAAGAAAAAGAAAGAATGAATGAATAACTTTTTTTCTCTTCTGATGTGTCCACATGACAGACAAGTTGTCCGTGTTCTTAGTTTTGCGATGTATGGTGAGTAATTTACTTTCCCACGGCCAAATGTTTATTAGTACACTCAATACAATTTCTAAACGAGTTCTATAAGTCCCCCCCCCCCTACAGTCTCAATTTTGAAAAATTTTAATATCATTTTACGTAGCTCAAGATCAGTTTACGTTTATCAGTGTTTCATGTTCGGTTGTTACGCTAGGACTTAACTATCCACTGAGCAAGCAACATAATTTACAAGAATTCCTCATTGCCATTTCTCGCTCTGATCAGGATACGGCAAAGATGGAACGCGTAGGTAAAACTGTCTAATCCTCATTTCGCGTCCATATTTCTACATTTTCTTCTCTCTTCCTCCTTGTGTGCCTCTTTGTCCTTTAAAACGTTTTTTATGCCTGCAAAAGAAAAGATAATCTCAAATATTTAGTTTTACTCATTTAGTATTTGAATTGAATCGTCAGGTAAAAGTTAAAAAAAATAAGCATCTGTGAGGATGGGTAATAAACAAACAATATGATGAAAAGAATGACAGTAAATTTGTGCCTCGTATGGTTTTCGAAGGCGAATTGGTTAAGGCATCAAATGTGAAAAACGAACTTCCACTATATGGGCGCTACCTCGTTATTTCGACTTTAGGTTACTTTTACAATCGGAGAAGGGGTTATTCAAAGTGAAGAATCGTGATAAAAAACAAAAATGCACAGAGACAAGTCTAAACAAAAGTAATAAGCAGAGTATACGTGAATAATGAAAGGATTATGGGAAATCGACGTTTCCACAAAGGGTCAAAGGGACCATAATATCTACGTGCTCTGTGGAAAAGATTACACACGCGCGCATAAACGCATACACACAATACATATACGCAAGATAGATAGATAGATAGATAGATAGATATGAACAACATGAACGACATGAAGGACTGAGATAGATAGATAGATAGATAGATAGATAGATAGATAGATAGGAACAGACTGTGATAGATAGATAGATAGATAGATAGATAGATAGATAGATAGATAGATAGATAGATAAGAATGGATTTAGATGTATAAATAAAGAATGGATTTAGATAGATAGATAGATAGATAGATAGATAGATAGATAGATAGATAGATAGATAGGAACAGACTGTGATAGATAGATAGATAGATAGATAGATAGATAGATAGATAGATAGATATGAACAGACTGTGATAGATAGATAGATAGATAGATAGATAGATAGATAGATAGATAGATAGATAGATAAATATGTATAGAACGAGATAGATGTTTATCTTCTGACGCACGATATCTACTGGATTTAATAGATGTATCTCTTTCTCTGACAAGCAGAACGATGTTCATTTCAACTCACATTTATCTATTGAGCATTTTGTTCTATTTTCTCCTCATATTACGCAATTTACTTGTAAAAGTCTACCCGTTTTGAACGCGTTAACCTGCAGTAATTCACTGGTTGACATAGACGGAAATGATTATTGTTCATATATATATATTTATATATATATATATATATATATATATATATATATATATATATATATATATATATATATATATATATATATATAAGAAAACGCTATATATATAGAATAAAAGAAAATTATTTCAAATTTTAGCGTCCTATTTTCCACATGTGCATGTCTATTCTAATCACATGAATGTAACAGCATAAAAATTAGAATAGAGCTTACGGTTATATCTAACCATTTCAACTGTAAAATGATGAGACCTATCTGCCAAACTGGTACTGCGTTTAAATTCGTAAAGTCTAGGTACCATAGAGAAAAGATCATTAGAACAATTTCCATGAAAGTATTTATAGAAAAGACACAGGAAATATATAAATATATATATATATATATATATATATATATATATATATATGAAGAAATATAATCTTAGAGTGTGCTATATTTATGGGATAAAGTGCTCAATATCAGAGACAGAGCGTGTGTAAATATAAAAGTGAACATAGAAGTCAACACTTAGAGGCGACAGTCTGTTTCATGCTAGATGCAGGAGTTGCCTGACGATTGCATCTAGCATGAAACAGACTGTCGCCTCTAAGTGTTGACTTCTATGTTCACTTTTATATATATATATATATATATATATATATATATATATATATACATATATATATATATATATATATATATATATATATATATATATATATATATATATATATATATATATATATATGAACCGGGTATTGAACTCACACTCTTTGGGTCTGTCACTGGATCTAACCAACGCCTTTATCCACTGTGTCATGTGTCCTTGAGGCAGTGGTTCAGGCAGTGGAGAACTTTCAGAGGGAAAATTACCAGGAGATAACTGATAACTGACATCCATCAAACATGGCTCGTGGAACTAGAACAGTTTACCCCAGTGATCGAAATAAAGGGTTCAGTTCGAAATTCCAACCACCTGAAGAAGGCCGGAGCGTACAATGGCCGAAACGATGTGACAAATATGGCGACAAAGATGAGGACAATAGTCCGACTAATGTAAATACTGTACATAATACCTCATCTCAGAAATATAGACATATATATATATATATACATTAGAGAAAAACTATGACAATGTGGAAATGTTTTCGTGAAGCGCGTTATCGTCGTTGGTGTTTTTGTTGATGTGATTATACATACGACACATACGCATGGAGGAGAGGGGACGCTGACAATTTTAAATTTAAATTATTTTTTTTAATAGCAAAAGTGATGGAAACCTGAGCAAAAGAAAAAGAGATTAAATGAAATCAATTAGACAATACCCAAAACATATAATTGAAAAAAAAAATTCTTGATATATAAATTATATACTTGCGTTTCCTATATGGCTGTACATTCTCCAGAAAAACAAAAAGAAAAACAGTTAAAGAAAAATGGAAAAAGATGAAGACAAAAGAAAAGCTCCTTGTCTTGAATTTTAATACTCCTTTACTCCTTTGATCTTTTAAACTGGGTGAAGCTTGATTTGGTCTTTTTCTTGATGAGTATGATAGTAGGTAGGTAAGTGAGTAGATACTAATATAGACATATATATATAGAGAGAGAGACATATGAAGAAATATAGTCTTAAGGTGTGCTATATTTATGGGATAAAGTGCTCAATATCAGAGATAGAGCGTGTGTAAATATAAACGTGAACATTGAAGTCAACACTTAGAGGCGACAGGCTGTTTCTTGGTAGACGCAATTGGCTGGTCACCTGACGATTGCATCTAGCATGAAACAGCATGTCGCCTCTAAGTGTTGACTTCAATGTTCACATTTATATATATATATTTATTTATTATAATTTTATCTTGGTTTCAGTGCATTTTAACTGCACATCTACGGGTGAGGATCGAAAATGGTTATGAACCCGTAGATGTGCAGTTAAAATTCACTGAAACCAAGTTGCATCTTTGTAGTGAGTAAAATGCTTTTGTCTATATGATAAAATTATAATAAATAAATAATTATCGCTCTACTACCTGTATCGAGCTCTTTTTTGAATGAACGCTGCGAACGTTGGAATTTATATATTACTTTCGTTCTCATCGCATCGGATATATATATATATATAGTCATCCACAGACAGACTGTTTCGCTGTATCACAGCTCCTCGGTCTGGCTAGACGTCCGGTTGCCTCTAGCTAGGGTCGAAACCCTGCTGAATTGGCGTCAGTCGGAGATTTTACCCCTAAATTGTTGGCGCACGGCAGGGAAGAAGGTGTATTTAAACGTATTTATTTTTAGACAAACACACGGTGACTGAGATATATATATATATAGATATGTATATGCTTATTGTTATACTAATAAAACATTGTGCATATGTTACAGTAGTATGATATCACTTAGTTGCACTTAGTGTTTTGCTTGTCCAGTTGGTACAGCATCGCCTAAAAACATTCTTCATTGACCATTTGACTACGTATGCAGTCGGCGAGTAGAACACCTTTTGTATCTCAGAATACAATTGGCATCAATCTCTTCAATGACTATTGAACCTTGAATTTGGGGAAGATCGATGACATCGGATGCTTCTGGCACAGTGAATTTCTGTTGGATTTTTGCCCTTGGCGTGCAAAAATCTTATAACACCTCGCGTCTCTATACTTCTCCATTGTTTTATCGTAGCTCTCAGCTTCGTTGTGACGTCATCATGTCTTCAGTCTCTTTGTGTTTCTACCTTTCGCAATGGTTAATTCTGGCTGATTTATATGAAAATTTCACCAAAACCTGTTGCCGTCATCCATTCCCTATTGCTGTTTGATTTTCAAGAGTTAGTTTGGTTTGGTTTGGTTTGGTTTGGTTTTGGTTTGGTTTGGTTTGATTTGGTTTACAGCATATCAACCTCAATGGGTTATTTAATGCCGACAAGATTTTTATTGCTGGTAATATTTTTTCAAAAAATATATTGTTGGTAATGTTTTTCGAAAAATGTATTGTTGGTAATATTTTTCCAAAAATGGCTGGTAATATTTTTTTCGAAAAATGTATTGTTGGTAATAATTTTTTTTTCAAAAAATGTATTACTGGTAATATTTTTGGAAAAAAATATATTGCTGGTATAATTTTTTTAAAAAATGTTTTGCTGTTAAAATTTTTTTATAAAAAAGTATTGCTAGTATTAAAACCTATTTTTATACTTTCATAGTGTTTAGCGGTTAACTATTAACCCATAGTTGGGACCCTGACAAGGTGGACCTGGGAACACCAACAATTAAAAAGTGGTTCCAGGCTCCTCAAAACCTCCTGATCATAGACATTGCTGTTGGACGTAGTTTATCGTCTTACCCAGGACGCCTTTCACAATGGTTAATTCGGGCTGATTTGTATCAAAACATCTTGCTTTTCGGACATGCTTCGTCTCGGAGCTCAAATAATTTAATTTATTATCATTACTAAAAAAGTAATCAGTCATAACGACTGGTAGGGGGGTGAAGAATTGAAGATTTATATTCCTTCTGGTTATAACCTTCTGTGGCCGGATTGATTGCGGCGCCGTCCCAAATATAGGATGTTAGTTCAAGAATCTGCTTCTTTATTGCCCCTGACTCCGCTGCTATACGCTACCTTTATAAGAGCCAGATCAGGCCCAAAATGGAATACTGCTACCATATGTATGTGCTGGAGCTGTCCAGTCTTCATTTTTTAGTATCGATAGGGTTAAATAGCTCCACTGCCTTGTGGAAATCTTCGGGAGGAGAAAAGGCTAAGGAGTAAACCCTACACAAATCCGGAGTAGAGCCCCTAAGGCGGATGGACGACACTCTGTGCTATCTTCCGGCAACTCCTGCAGCCACGCTGGTACCAAACTGTATTGGTTTATCCTCTCCTTTGGACTTTGTTAGAAAGGCCAAGAGGGGGAACTAGACGTCCTGGCAGCCCTAGTTCTCCATACATCCCGCCCAGGCTCGTAGCGCAGTGGAGAGGACACGCTGCGACGTCGCAAGACATCGGCACAACACGAGAAGTCCTGGGTGACTGCCGCTCCAGAGTGAGACTACACAGTCACCAGAGGTGATGTAACTCGATCGCCTAGCACCTTCAGCGCCACTCCATCGTCTCCCGAGACGGACGGATGCCGACGACAACGACGACGAGAGTCCAGAAACGACTACACGGCCATGTGGGTGGTGAATTATTTTTTCGCCCTACAGACGAAACGTTGAAAGCTTCTCGCGACTCTATCGCTATTTCCGTGGAAAGTGTTCAGACAAACTACATTCATTTGTTCCGTCATTTCTAACTTTCACAGCTGATACCCTCCATGCCCCGCACCATCTGCATTCCTTTCATATTGAGGTTAACAGCTTCCTCCCACGAACCGCTATTTTCTGGAACCGAGTCCCAAGAGGATGCTTTCCTGATCACTACAATCTTAACCTGTTCAAATCTCGAGTTAACCGTTATCTTTCTCATATGATCAAAAACAATACCCCTTACCTCTTACTCTGTAACCCTCTACCTCGAGTGGGTTTTGGGCCTTGTACAGGGGAGAGAAAAAATTATAATATGTCTAAAATGAATAGCTAAATATATGTTGCAGCATACCGACGGACGATAATGCGTATGTCCCCATTCACATAAATACAGTAGTAAATACTGTATGTTGGTCTGCAGTTGGAGATTCGTCTCCAGCTGTGCTGTTCAATCTCTCGGCCTCCGAACAGAAAAGATCCCCAGACGAGGCTATGTCGAAGGGCAAAATCTCGTCTCGGGAAACAGCTACCCGACCCCGTTTTATACGGGGTTACGGGGAATTTTTGACCGAGCCTACAGGCTCGGATACCCCGCATTAAATTTGACCTTGTGCCACATCTGACCGCGTGGGGCGGTTGGTAGATATTCTGCAGTCGGAGATTCGTCTCCAGCTGGGCTGGGCTGGTCTGGGCTGGTCGGACTCTTTACCTCCGGGCAGGGAGGATCCCCAGACGGGGCTGTATCGAGGGGCAGAGTCTCGTATCGGTGAGCAGCTGTTCGACCTCGTTATGTACGGGGTCTACGGGGAATTTTTGGCCGAGCTTACGGGCTCGGTTACTCCACATTAAATTCGGCCTTGTGCCAAATCTGACTGCGTGGAGCGATTGGTAGATATCCTGCTGTTGGAGATTCATTGTAGAATTCACTTGACTCACTTCTAGCAGTTGACTACTTCTACGCGCCGCTGGCAAATCTTATATGCGTTGTTCGTGTCTTAAGTATTATCGTTCATTACCAACCTTCGTGTGATTATCCTATTCAGTAACCATACCTAGGTTACAACAATATACCTTATCTCATCCGAGAAACATCAAAGACGTTATGTATTTGATTATGATTTATGATTATGATTTATGATTATGATTTATGATTATGATTGATAAGTATGATTTATATTGACACTTATGCTCTATATATCCTAATACAGGTGATAGAATTATTTTCATGCCTTCTCTTTCTTATTCAGATGCTTCAAGGTAGTATTCATCTTTACGCTAAGTCTACTGAGGAGGTTGTCAGAGATTAGCATATGGGCTGATTCTTTCAGCTGCCTTATCCCCTCGTGTTGTTCTGTTTATTATCTCGTCTACATTCCAAAAGGATTGACGATCACCCTTTTCCCTTTGCATATATGATCAGCCATGCCCGATTTCAAAGTTTCTCCTTTCAATGTTCCCACGCATTTATCTATAGAAGCTGATCACCTCTCCTTTGTATTCCTCGCCACAACCGTTATGTTATTTATGCTTTCTCAGCTTACCGAAAGAGCGTCATTGTGAGAAGATCAAGATCAGAACAGAGAGGTTTACTGAGGTCAAAAGGAGTGCCAGTTAAGTTGTCCGTTGTTACACGGAAATTAACAGCAGGTGAAAAAGTGATCTTTTCAACTTTCTCTTCAAAAGTGTTTTGCGAAAGTTGAAAGAAAGTAAAAAGCGCCTCCTTGAAAACTGACAGAAAATAAAATTTCAACCGTGTTTTTTTTATGGTTTGTGTCTGTAAATAGGCTGTCTAACAATATCGCAAGGGGAGAATGGGTACACGATCTCTGTCCATCTGTTCAGTAATATGAGCTTGTATCTTCTAATTTACATCCGATGTAAACGTACTAAGACCAAAAGCATAGAGCCAATTTGAGGACCTTCTGCTAGATAGATAGTCATAAATTCTAGATTACATATTAAGGGTAGATGATGATGATATTTGACCTAAGTATATAAAAATACACAGCTATGGGTAAATAGCAGGACAAACCGGGTTCTATAGCCTGGTCTACCGCAGAAGAAATGGCAACCTACTGCTGGAAACATCTGCCTCGACAGTCATGTATCGAAAGATACATGCTCGCCTAAGCGTGTATTTTGCATGACAAATAAATGACTGGTATAAAAATAAGAATATAAAAAGTTCTTTCTTTATATACACACCATTCCCCTCCCCCCAAGCTGAAATGGGTGATATAATTTATTATTTCTGGGCGTCATTTAAGTTTTTGCATTTCTAGTATCATATGTGATGTATACAATAGGAAAAAGTCAATACATACATAAATTTTACTTGTCCGTCATATTTAACGAAAGTTGTTTAAAAGTAAGACTTCTACCCAAATATACATTAATATATCAATTTCAATCCGAGCCGCTATCAACTATTCCACCGTGCCTCCATATATATATAGATATATATATATATATTGCTTCCAAACAATTCACTTCGAAATGTATATATATATATATATATATATAAAGAACAGTAAGATATATAATCCGGTGTTCTTATTGATATTTTTTATTTTATTTTATTTTTTTACAAAAGAGTGCTCAATGTAAATTTACAGAGCATAAAACAAGTTAATATATATATATATATATATATATATATATATATATATATATATATATATATATATATATATATATCAGTGTGTTCCAATAACTTGGACAGAATTTAAATGTGGATTAAGTTCAAGCGTCTAATGATTTTTTTTGTTTTTCTTTCGTATTATCTGAAAACCTGCGAAAAAGAAACTCAATTAGTTTATTGCTTTTTTAGATATAAAGTATTTTATGGGATGGACCATTATCCTATGCTATTACACGATTTGGACAATTGTACATTCACACCCTGTATATTATATATATATATATATATATATATATATATATATATATATATATATATATATATATATATATATATATATATATATATATATATATATATACAGGGTGCTGAAAATGATTAATATATCTGTCTATATACGAGAGACACTAGATTATCCTCAGAGCGACCAACTTCTCTAAATTTAATCAAATGATCAAGCAATATAATTTTGTGGGTAAGGAAGTACTTCTTGGTCATGTCACATCCTTTTCAGTATCCGCTTATATATATATATATATATATATATATATATATATATATATATATATATATATATATATAATTGCTCGAGTGAATATGTGTGTGCAAGCATAATTATATTCGCCTGACTTCACATATATATAATCTTCTCTATAACTATGTACTGACACTTACACGTACATATATCCAAGCATTTATCCATATATATATATATATATATGTGTGTGTGTGTGTGTGGTGTTTTATCGCTACTCTTTTCTGTTAGGCACGTGTCCCTCCTGGATGACATTTGAAATGATTACTTTCATTCGCATGACGTTCTTTCAGACCCTAAACAGCAAAGGTCGCGCAAATAATTATTTCCACCCGGTATCAAACACAGGCGTTTTAATATATAATCTGCATTCATGCTTACACAAATCATATGCATAGGAGTCCACCCATGCTTACAAATAATTTCGTAATACTATACTATCTATTTCTCATTGGATCTCTTTCTCTATATCCCAGCCTGTTCATTACGTATCTATCTATCTGTATGTATATATATATATATATATATATATATATATATATATATATATATATATATATATATATATATATATTTATATAATATGATGTACAGGCTGAAATATACAAGTGATGGTGTTAAATGTAGAATAAAAGTTTTTATTCTACATTCAACACCATCACTTGATAAGACACCAGAAGTGTTGAAACAAAATGGCTATTTTGTATTGATTTTATAACATATTTATGTTATAATTTTCGAATAAATAATTATATTTGCTCTACTCTGTATTGAGCACTCTTTTAAGAATAGTATTTTTAGTTATTGGAATTTATTCCGTATTCACCAATCCTATACTTGGATATATATATTGTAATGACAAATGCGTCTTCCCAACTACTAATCAATGCCAGCGTACATTGTGGATTAAATAATAACTTTCTTAACCTCACTAATGTAGAAAGTGAAAGCGTATTGACGTTACATAATGTTACGGGAGTTCCAGTAAGAAACTCATGCTATGAAGACATGTTGAAAACTATGTAGTGTTTATGGACAAAGAGTCATAACTGACAGGCAAGTACGAAATTACTTTGCAAAATTTCGGTCTGAACAAACGTCACTAGCAGATGAACCCAGACCGACGCATTAATCGGATTTTGTCGATGAAAGTCTCAAATCCTTAGTGAAAACAATCCATGGCAAAGTACGCGGAAATTAGCAAATCATGTTAAGTACATCATAATCTACCGTATGCAGACATGTAGAAAAGATAGGGAAAGTCAGCAAAATTGCTGATTAGGCTCCACACAAATAAAGTGCATTGTTTATCCATAGCGACAGGAAATACGCGTTCCTTAAATATCTCATAACAGATGATGAAACATGGGTTACATACAACAATACTCAATGCAAATGGAAGTAGATTGCCATGAATGAATCTCTTTAACCGTACAAAAGAGACCCAGCACGAAGATACCACGCGTATGATCTGAAATAGTCAGACAGTGTTTGTGAAACGTGACGTGGAATCCAGTTCGATTACTCAGTTGTAACCGACTTTTGAAACTGTCAATGAAAATGTCCCTATATCCTATTGCCGTGAAAACATTTTAGAAATATTTTAAGAAAGGAAATTATGAGATATCTCCAAAATGAGAAAACAAACACATGCCTCTAGAGACATAGCAATATGGTTGGTGGAAGGGAGGAAATATGGTAAAAGTATAGGTAGGCTTCTCGTTACGCTGCGGTTTGCTAATGATATACAATGATAGCTTACACGCCCTGGAATTTAAAACAATTTACATCAACCAAAGCTTTTATCCACTGGATAAATAATGGATGAAACGTTAGTTGATTGATCCAAGAGTGACTTGATCCAAAGAGTTGTGAGTTCAATACCTGGCCACAGTAGAGGGAACACAAATGACCAGTGTTTTACAAGTACAATACCAGTATATGAGTGAACAAACTCCCCGGTTAAAATAAGCTATATTTCACAAATGTCGTTAATAAATTGAAAATTCAAGATATATTATGTTCATGTCAGTCTCAGCTAGGTAAGTACAATAGAAAAGTCAAGATCGATAGGAAGGTCATTGTTTGATTGGTTAGTGTTCATATTGACTGGCCAGTCAGAAGACAGGGGTGAGACTAGGCATTATTTGATTGGTCAGTGATTATATTGATTGACCAATCGGAAGACAGGAGAGACTAGGCATTGTTTGATTGGTCAGGGGTCAAACTGAGTGACCAGTAGAAGACAAGAAGAGAAAAATCTATATTGTACAGTTGGTAAACTGTTCAGGTGTAATTGCCCGCCCCCCCCCCCAACTAGCTATATAGGTTCAGGTTTGGTTAGTAACAAAGAAGAAAAGAAATTTGGAAAGGGTGGCACCACCACCAAGATGTCATCATGTCCAAGGTATCACCGTCATGTCTGCTATTCGCCCTGCGGAAACGGGGTTTAAATATATGTGGTTTCATAGCAGAACAGAATCCGAGAAATTTTCCTGGTGCTGTCAAGTACATTGATCACGCCGAGCGGAAGACTGCGACCGACATGAGTGCGGTTTAGGCCCTCAATTTACAAGATAGAATCCGGTCTTCTCAGTTAAAGAACTTGAAACTACATATTAACGAGCATCTAACCAACTCCTTTATCCTCAAGGACACATAGCACAGTGGATAAAGGCGTTGGTTAGATCCAGTGACAGGATCCAAAGAGTGTGAGTTCAATACCCGGTTAAGGTAGTGGAGAACTTGGAGAGGGGAATTAACAGGAGATAACTGACATCCATTAAACATGGCACGTGGAACTAGAACAGTCTACCCCAGTGAGCGAAATAAAGGCTTCAGTTCAACATTCCAACTACCTGAAGCGTACAATGGCCGAAACGTTGTAATAAATATGGTGACAAAGATGAGGATAATAGCCCGAATAATGTAAATCGTGTATATAATACCTGATCTCAGAAATATAGACACTATTCGTCTATGTGACAGTATTCTTTTTAATCATTAACAGTGTTCCTGATATTATTTTAATAATAGTTGCTTTCAAATGCCATATTCTTGCAATTTCTATTACCAAGTCCTTATATTTTGAAACTATGTCAAATTCTATTGGTTTCAGTGAGAAAAAAAAATGAAAGAGATAAAGAATAGATGGAGTAGCTGATAACACTCTCATGTGTTTAACGTCTGCTTCAGTCAAACGGAAAAAAACTTGTTCATTTTAAATGTTTTTATTTGTAACCTTTTACTTCTTTAAATAATGACCTGTATTCATACTTATATTTGTTATTGCAATATTTTTTAAATTGTTAAATTAAAATATTTAACGATACAATGGAGAAATTCAGATGTTAGTTTGTAGTCGTCGAACTCGCAATGAGCGTTTTTATTCATTCAATTTTATTATACATCAAAAAATTCAAATAGGCAAATCGTGGAATTTTCATGGGCACTGCTACTTATTACTGCTACTATTACTACTAATAATAATAATAACATTCTAATAATAAAAGAACGCAATTTAAGAAAAGAAAAAGAAAAGACAATCTTTAACAATGTTACAATGTTAAATACTGTCTTTTATTGATCTTTTTTCTAAGTGTCGTAAAATACTGGAAGAGTAATAATAATAATAATAATTAGACAACTGTAGTTATTAATATTACTATTACTACTATGATTATTATTATTATTATTATTATTATTATTATTATTATTATTATTATTATTATTATTATTTGAGTGTAATGTTTCCTGCTTTGTATCCTGTAGAGCCGGGCCCAATCTATGCTCCTCAGGCCCTATAGGGGAATTGTCATTTAATTGATAGCACTTTTCTTAGTATATGGGATGTTCCTAATAGGGCGATTTTCTGGGCAACTTGTATATTGATGTTACCTGGGACACTGTCAGTAAAATTGCCCTTTCCTTTTCTTATGAGGTCCAGTGCTCCGATTACTGTTGGTACAGTCTTAGTCTTCATTCACTACATCCTGATAATCCCGATCTCCAGGTCCTTGTATTTAGACAATTTCTCGATAATTTTTATGGTGGTGTTTCTCTCAGATGGTACTGCTATGTCAATAAGAATACACTTCCTGAATTTCTTGTCTTTGATGATAATATCCGGTGTGCTGACTTTTATTTCCCTGTCAGTTTGAATTGGCATGTCCCAGAGGATAGTTATATCGTTATTTGGGGTAACTGCGTCTGGTTGGTGCTCATACCATTTGTCAGTGGTTTCGATTATTATTATTATTATCATTATTATTTCCTTTGATATCTGGCGTTTACACATTTCTTTCCGGGTCCCGCCCAGGGACCTAAGGTTAGAAATGGCATCATGACACTTTCCACTTCAAAAAAAAAATAAAATAAAATAAAAAAAATAATTACATAGATAAAGCCCTTCGTAAAGTGTGGGCTGTACTTGTCAGAACAATTTTTTGTATCTCTTTGAGGCATGGACTTCCAGGGATCCCTTCAATCAGCCTACTGGAATCTTTTCCAACCAGTCCAAGGGCTCCAACTACAACAGGAATTGTTGATGTTCCCATGTGCCACATTTTTGAGATTTCTATTTCAAGGTCCTTGTATTTTGACAGTTTTTCGAATATCTTCAAAGATACATTGCAGTCTGCAGGGACTGCCATATCAATAAGGAGGCACTTATTTTGTTTGTGGTCTTTAATAACAATGTCTGGGCGGTTGGCTTTGATTGTTCTGTCAGTGTGTATTGTGTAGTCCCATAGAATTGTAACAGGTCCTATCTCCGTAACCGGGTCAGGGTGGTGTTCCTACCAATTATTATTATTATTATTATTATTATTATTATTATTATTATTATTATTATTATTATTATTATTCACACTGCTCGAAGATTTTGCTTTCTTTTTACAGTAAAAGTATTTTCCTTTCTTTTTCTTCTTTCTTTTCCAATATCGCCTGTCTTTTTAACTGCATCTAATGACCCCTTTTCATTTTTTCCATGAAGACTTCTTTCTTTCTTTCTTTCTTTCTTTCTTTCTTTCTTTCTTTATTTATTTATTTTAGGATAGTCATTACTAGGATCATATACTTTCCTCCTCTATCTTTCTCTCCCCTTTTTATGCTTCTCCTGATCCCACCACCAGCAATAATTTCATTATCTCTCCCACTTTTCTTCCCACATCCTCTCTCTCTATCTATCTATCTATCTATCTATCTATCTATCTATCTATCTATCTTATGTTACTCTCTTCCTTTTTATATCTCCAATTCTCGATTTTGTCCCATTCTCTCTGTGCATATGTTTCTGCTTAATAACCACCGTCCATCAGCCAATCCGGGTGCATTCCACCCGGCCACAAATGTCTAATTGAATCTCGGTTAATCGATCCAAAGTGCTCGCGCTTGTCGATTATGAAATGAAGGCTTGGGTCGGGCAGAGGTTGGGAAGTCAAAATGGCAGATCTGCCACTCCGGCCGAAGTTGCTTTGGCCCGCCATGACCAACCCTTACCCTGACTGCGGGTCATGTGAACGCTAACCCTAGTTGGTCAAGGACAGATTATATCCAGGCAAGTAATGGAACGTCACCCCACACGACGGGTCGATCATTTACTGAATGCTAAAAAGGATAAATGCGGCTTAGGGAATAAAAAAGGTGCCCCTACTTGTGAACAGGATTAATTCTGTCGATTTGTTTATAACTTAAAACTGAGTGCTGTGAATGTATTTTAAAATTAAAAGAAACTTCACGAAGTTTTTTTTTTTACAGTCGAACTAATTTATGGGTAAAGAAAATTCTTGATGTTTATTTATCTAGTAAAAAAAATAGAAGCAGCAGAAATATAGTCCTACAGAAGGATACTGAGAATTCACTGGACGTAGCAAGTAAGCAACGAGGAAGTGGTAAAGAAAATGCAACAAAAAGAACACATACTCAAAATCAAGAAAAGATAGCTGAAATCCCTTGGACACATACCGAGAAAGGAAGGCTTGGAGAACTAGACCCTCACATGGCATATTGAGAGACAGGGGAAAGCAACGAGGCACGTATCTAGCGAGCTTGTATGAATAGATGGCGGAACGGGGGGGCTAGCAAAGGGAGAAAAGCAGCTAAATGATAGAAAATTGTGGAGAGCCATGATCGTCTATGCCCTGAATAAACTCATAGTAGTAGTAGTAGTAGTAGTAGTAGTAGTAGAAGAAGAAGAAGAAGAAGAAGAAGAAGAAGAAGAAGAAGAAGAAGAAGAAGAAGAAGAAGGCATATCAAAAACCTCCATAATGTTTGTTCGAGTAAGGTCAGCTTAGTCGAATGCATATTCTAATGAAAAGAAATGTAGAATATGAAGATTGTGTTGCGCCATTTTTCAAACTGGGGGAAAGTTTTCTGCCTTGAAAATCAGTATTCGAAATTCAAATGTCCCAGTTACGCTCGAATCATGCTTAGATATTTAAGCCGTAAATAGTTTGGCACAAGGTCAAAATAGATTGAAATACAGGTTATGAAAAATGTGGTGACGGAATTTTCCAAGTGAAAAGGTTCGGCTATGAATCTACACTAAAAAATTCTGGCTTTTACATAGACTCAGGCACTGACCGCTGCTAAAAGTTAAAAAACATAAGCAAACTTGGACCTTTGTACCCGTAAAAGAAAAGAGTTTCAAAAGAAAGGCTTTTCCTTTGACACCGCTATTATTTTAACTACCTTCACCCCTCGGCAATGTTTATTGTTCTAAAAAGCAATAAATAGAATTGTAATAAAATTTAAACATATGCTGAAAGTGAATTTATACATTTTTTTTGTTCCTGAGAATTTACAACTAAAATATTAAATTCATTTCGGAAAAGTCAAGATGAATCTTTTGCCTTCGAGCCATTCTGAAAATAAGAAGAGAATTTAGCTTAAATTCAATACAGAATACTGGGAAATATATATATAACTTTCGAATTACAAAGAAACGATAGAGAAAAATATTAATGAGTTTTTTAAAGTCACTCATTTTCATTCTTTTCTTACATTTCAAGAAATGCTAGCTTAGGAAGAAAGTATTAATGATTCATCATTTTTATGCACACTCATATTTCTTTGTTTTTGAATCTGATGCCTAGAAAGATGAAACGCGTAATCAAATCTAGTTTCAATGAAACGTTTTTCCATTTGTTAAATATATATATATATATATATATATATATATATATATATATATATATATATCAGAAAAACTGAACTGAAAGACACTCATACGTCGAAAACGACAGGAGAGTCCATACATACATGCATACATACATATATATATATATATATATATATATATATATATATATATATATATATATATATATATATATGAAGAAATATAGTTTTAAGGTGTGCTATATTCATGTGATAAAGTGCTCAATATCAGAGATAGAGCGTATGTAAATATAAATATAAAAGTGAATATTGAATTAAGCACTCAGAGGCGACAGGCTGTTTCATGCTTTACATAAGCGTCAGGCCGCGAATGCTGGATTTTTCCTAGGCTATTTATATATATGTGTCAGTGGTGCATTGTGGGTAATCTATTCTGGCGGTTATTTTTGCGGGAGTGGCTTGTTTATTTATTTATTTGTTTGGGTAAATTTATTTTACTTGTTTTTCCTTTTCATTTTGTATTATTGTTTTCGTTTTTTGATGTTTTATTAACGTAGTAAAAAAAATTAGGGTGGTGAAGATTTGCTTTGGTCAGGTTAGGTTACAGAATAGACTACGGCAAGCAATCTAATCAGTGGACGAATAAATAGTTTTAATTATCTTCCCAGACCAAAACAAACTATTAAATAAGCGACGTAAGCAAATCCCCACCAAATTTTCAACCTGTATTTTCTCACTGTTGCATTGCATAGTAAACATTTCATCATGCTCCACTGATTCTAACAAAAAGATTTCTTTGAATCCTAATCAAAGAGCAGATTCAGATGATAATGGTATCATCATTTCAAGCTAGACAAAATCTGGCAGATAGAAGCTATGATTTTCTTAATTTAAAATTGATGCTGTCTGTTTTCTGTCGTAGCATCAGAGTATTTGTCATCTATATCTTTAAAAATATCTTTTTGGACTGCATTTGTTTTATAATCAATGGTCATAGGAGGCAGGGTGGAGTAATGGATAACGGCTCGGATTGAGGTAATCGGAGAGCCGAGTTCGAATTCCAGTCGAATCCATTATATTCACTGGGAAACGTATGAATCCTCTTCTCCTCCCCAGCTATGGGTAAATTGGATGGCAGCTGGTCTACCGCAGAAAGAAATGGCAACCTATTGCGGGAAACAAAAATCTGCCTCGTCAGTCATGTATCGAAAGATACACGATCGCCTAACTGTGTATCACGGATGGCACATAACTGACTGGCCTGGTCAAGCGAATGATGATTTTTTTTTTGTTGCTTCCATTAATTAAACAAAATACAGGTAATTTCTGTTCGGATTTCTGAGGCGAGAAGTTATTATTATTTATATTTGAATTATTGTCCTCATCTTTGTTTTTTTTTTTATCACAACGTTTCGGCCGTTGTGCGCTCCGGCCTTCATCGCGTTTATATCGATCTGGTTAACCTACAGAGAATTCTGAACTGAACGGTTTTTATCTACAGGTTGGACTGTAGAGTTCTATCCAAGGACCGGACAGTCAACAGGACCTGCCCACCCATCACTTTCCAGTTTCAATAAACTCCAAATGCGTCTCCGCGTCCTTGTTGGTGATGAATTATTTTCTACAGAGAAACCTCTTTCTCACGGACGAAACGTCTGTATTGCTGTTTCCATGAAAGGGTTCAGATGAACTACATTCCTTAGTTCCAGCAGTTCTAACCTCCACGGCTAAGACCCGCCCTGCCACTGCTCTGTCAGGACCGATTCACAAAAGACTGCTTCTTCGATCACTACAATCTTAACTTATTTAAGTTCAGGGCTAACCGTTATCTTCCCCACAAACTGCACCTCTGTAACCCTCTACCTCGAGCGCCCCCCGGGCCTTGTACAGGCTGAACAACATTGTAAAAAAAATCAGTGTTCCACATTTTTTTTTTTACTTCCCTTCAAGGCCTAGATTAACTGGACACAGTTTTTCTAAACGTAGTTCCTTCGATTTGGCCTTGAGCCAAACTCACTTATACTTTGCAAATATCCACATTTATATATGTGGTAATAACAACGGTAGATACAACTTGTAAGACAGTTTTGTTAGAAACGTTGATAAAACGAGTACTTATGCCTGTCGAATGTAACAAAGATCGCTCACTATACAATGGTCTTTATAGCGAGTCGACAGGAATATGTTGATTATGCGCCGAAAATTATTCCCTGATTGATAAGACTCCATTTTTTATGCACTCTACACATCTGAGTGAATGAACTGATCACTGAAGGCGCTTAGGCATGAAAGACTTTCTCGCGTCTATAAAGGAGCTGCCAACACTTGAATTGTTGCCAGCCATGTTTTTGATAGAAGTGTGTCCAGAAACAGCGACGTCACACCAAGCAGATGAAATCAACCAATCAAATCATCAAATTTTGGCATTGTCGCTATTGAGTTTCTCTTTTTTTTCTTTTCTTTTCTTTTCTCTTTCTTTTCTTTTCTCCCTTACTAACGAGCCTTCATTTTTTTCAATTCTTCTCTTCATTTGCTTATTTTTTCCTTTCTTTTTTCCTTCCTTTCTTTTTCTGTTTTCCATATTTTTTTCTTCTTTCCTTCGTTCACTCATTCCTTTTGCTTTCCCCTTTTTCCTTCGTTCCTCCATTTCTTTCTTCCTTCCTTCTTTTTCCTTCCTTTCTTTCTCTTTGTCTGTTCCTTTCTTCACTTTTCTTTTTTTTTTCTTTTTTTCCTTTTTATTTGTTCTTTTCGTCCATTCCTTTTTTTTCTTTGCTCCATTCACTTATTTCTTTTCTCGTTCTTCATATCTTTACTTACATTCTTTCTTTATTTTATTTCCTTTCCTTTCACTGCCGTTCTTTTTTCTTTCACTTCTTCCTTTTTTTTCCTTTCTTACTTTCCTTTCCTCCTTTCATTGTTTTTCTTAATTCTTTCTATCCTTCTTTGCTTTTCTTCTTTTTCGTTCATCAGATTCATTTCTTCTTTTCTTCCATTCCATCTTCCTTTACCATTGTATTATTTTTGTCCCTTCTTTTTCGGACTTTATTCTAAAGATTCATTTATGTTTCTCTGTTTCCCCTTTCTTTTTTTCTCTTTCTCCCCTCTCTCTCTATCTCTTTCTCTACTCTCTCTCTCTCTTTCTCTCTCCCTCTTCCCTCTCTCTTCCTCTATCCCCTCTCTCTCTTTCTTTCTCTCTTCCTCTCTCCCCTCTCTCTCTCTTTCTCCCTCCCCCTTCTCTCTCTCCTTTCTCGCTTTCTCTCTACCCACTCTCTCTTCCTGTCTCCCCTCTCTCTTTCTCTTTCTTCCTCTCTCTCTCTTTCTTCCCTCTCTCTTTCTTTCTCCCCTCTCTCTCTCTCTTTCTCTCTCTCTCCTCTTCCTCCCTCCCTATCTCTCCTTCTCCCTCCCCTCTCTCTCCTTCTCTCTTTATCTCTCCTCTCTATCTTCTTCTCTCCCTTCTCTCTCTTCCTCTCCTTCTCTCCTCTTCTCTCCCATCTCTCTTCCTCTCTCCCCTCTCTCTTTCTCTCTCCACTCTCTCTCTCTTCCTCACCCCTTTCTCTCTTCCTCTCTCCCCTCTCTCTCTCTTCCTCTCTCCACTCTCTCCCTTCTCTCTCTTCCCTCTCTCTTCCACTACCTCTCTCCCTCTTCCTCCCCCCTCTCTCTCTCTTTCTCTCTCACTCCCTCCTCTCTCTCTTTCACTCTGTGTTTCTTTTCTCCTTCTTGAGTTTTATTTACATTTAATTTCCATCAACCTTTTTTATTGCCCGCCATCGATACACTTGTATGTATCGAATTTTTTCAGCCAACTTATACGGCTAGCCAGCCTTTCGGTATTCGTTTCCTCAGTTTGGGGATCCGTAAAGATGGGAAAAGGTTTCCCTAATACTCTGACCTTCATTGCAAATCTTGAATATTATTTCTAAACTCTGCCTCGCTTAAATGGAAAATGCCATTAATCATTTTTACCCTTGGCGCTTAATGGTTAAGCATCCCCTACTGTCAGTTTTATAGGATGTAGGGAGATTTTTAGTGGGGCGAACATTCTTGATATGTCTGCTATAAGTAGCACCAAATGGTTGTTGGATGAGTAGAAAAAGTTAGTCTTGACCTATACATGTGATATATAAATTCCTCGTTTCTTCTTCAAGAATCAAGTGTCGACCTATACACGAGATCGCCTTAAACACGAGGATAGACGGCATTCGTTTCTTCTGTTCTCTCTCTCTCGCAGCTTCTCTATCTTCTTTCTTTCTCTTTTTTTTCCTTTTCTTTGTCTTTTACTTTATGTATTCATAAGCTTGGTTTACTTTTACTTTTTGCGTTCATTCTCTTTCTTTCTCTTTTTCTCTTCTTCGTTACTTTTTGTTATTTCTCCTTCTTCTTCTTCTTCTTCTTCTTCTTCTTCTTCTTCTGATTATTATTATTATTATTATTAGAGAGAAACAGAGAGCAGCGGCAGCAGCAACACGGCAACAAATCGTCCCTGGGGTGCAGATATAAGAAGCACAATGTGCCCATCATGACACTCAGTCTGATAAGGATATTATTATTAGTAGTAGTAGTAGTAGTATTAGTATTATTAAGAGAAAGAGAGCAGCAGTTCAGCAAAGAGAGTCTGGGATACAAAGAAGCCCCACCGACCCGTCATGATACTAAATCTGATAAGAATATACCATAATTTTTTATTTATTTTTCTTTCTTTTTCTTTCTTTCTTTCTTTCTTTCTTTCTTTATATCTGATCACTTTCCTTTCTTCATCCACATATCTTTTTTTTCTTACTTTTTTTCTTACTCTTTCTCTTTTTCCTCCTTCACCTTTTCCTTCTCCATTTATGCTTTCTTCCCTCCCCTAATCAACCTATTTTAATGCTTATCTTGAACCAATAATAATTTCTCCGTGCTTATCGCTTGCTGCTCCCTTGCCGATGAGATAAAATGAAGACTTTTCACGGAATATATCCACGGATTGCCGGAACTTTTCTACATTTAGACGTCATTACCAAATTGAAATCTTTAACAGAAATCTAAACAGAAGACAGAATTGTGGCGTGTCTTTATAACATATACGAAGACACGACACTTATTCTTTTTAAATTCCCAAAATGTAGCGCAAATCCGTACGTGGGTTGCCACAAGATTTTAAGAGAACGAACCGAAAAGATACAAAATCTATATGTCAGGAAGGTGACTTTTTGAGGTTATCGGTCGGGGGATCCTAGTGTCTGAAAACCATACCACGGGTTGATGCAAGCTTTGCGAGCGAAATTGGGTAGAATGAAATATTTGAGAACCATCAATGGTTGTACTAGCACGAAGACACAAGTCATCGTGACCGAGAGTTTGAGTGTGCTAGGTTTATTCTGACCGTTGATCACGCCAGATAATGAGCTCTCTCCCAGATCCGATCGGCATAGTTTCAGTATAACCTGCAGGTCGGGTACGTTGATGTTGAATAAACACAAATGTGCCTGAATAGGCATCTGCAACAGTGATTAGCTAACCGACCTAGTAGACGGGTCTACCCGGATACGAGCGGCCAGACATTACGCGTCGCCTAAAATAAGTTTTCCTTTTCTATTTATTATTTTTGTCCTGTCTCTCTTGATCTCCTGATGACAGTCACATCATTTCAAATATTGGCGCATAGGAACCTTTTGCTTGCATGAAGGTGGCAGATAAGTACCTTAATATCTCTCTATCCAGCTATCTCTATCTATCTATCTATCTATCTTTTATATATATATATATATATATATATATATATATATATATATATATATATGTTTTGTCATCCACAGATAGACTGTTTCGCTGTATCACAGCTCTTCAGTGTGGACAGACGTCCGGTTGCCTCTAGCTAGGATCGAAACCCGTCTGAATTGGCGTCAGCCGGAGATTCTGCCACTAAGCCGTCGGCGCACGGCAGGGGTAAAGGTGAATTTTAGCGTATTTATTTTTTCTAGAATATATATATATATATATATATATATATATATATATATATATATATATATATATATATATATATATATAATATTAGTAGTAGTAGTAGTAGTAGTAATCTCATAAATATAAGTAACTACACTGGTTTCGGAAAACCTTCGGTTTCTTGATTTACAAATGATCAAATCAATATCGAAGATAAAAAAGGTATAAGAAAAGAATGAGCCAAGAACATGCAGAGACCAAAGAAAAAAAACCGATACAAGTACGCAACTAACTTAATAAAGTGCTCAATACAATAAGTAGAGCATACCTAGTTAAACCTAGAGAGCCAGACAAACCTACCAAGGTTTCACCTAAGCGGATCGTCAGGGAAGTTTTAGCCAGCCTTCCCTGACGATCCGCTTAGGTGAAACCTTGGTAGGTTTGTCTGGCTCTCTAGGTTTAACTATATATATATATATATATATATATATATGTGTGTGTGTGTGTGTGTGTGTGTGTGTGTGGTGATTGAAAAGTAATTTCATTTTTATGTATGAGTGGCCAGCAGCAAGGAGTACTGATCCTGTGACTTTTTTGTTTTGAGTTGCTTAAATGACTAAGTCTTCTATCCCAAACCAAGACTTTGAAAGAACTTGAAGGTCGAATACAAGAAGCTATGTCTTCCATACCACAAAAGTTCCAGGTGAAATTAGTTGGCACGATTTCTGGACGGCTCGAGAAGCTGGTAACGAAATCTGCTTTCCATACTAAATTTTAATAAATAAATTATATATTAAAATGAGGAGTTACTTTTCAATCACCCTCTCTCTCTCTATCTCCCCCTCTCTCTCCCCTCTCTCTCTTTCTCTCTCTCTCTGTCTCTCTCTCTCTCTCTGTCTCTCTCTCTCTCTCTCTCTCTCTCTCTCTCTATATATATATATATATATATAACTACTTCTCACTTAATTTCAACGAAACTGGTACTAAGTGAGAAGTTGTACCATTTGTAGTATTTCTCATTTATTTCTACATGTTTATCCAGTAGTGTCCTGCATAGTCCACTTAATAAACAAATTAAAAAATCCTCTCTTCTCTCTCTCTCTCTCTCTCTCTCTCTCTCTCTCTCTATATATATATATATATATATATATATATATATATATATATATATATATATATATATATATACGTATATATTAAGCATTTCACCCCAAGCAAAGCGGGAGTGCCACCAGCACGCAAGGGGTTACAGAGAGTGAAAGCAAGAGTAAAGAGGGTTGTTTGAGGAAAGGATATAGAGAAGGACGGGGGTCAGGATCAAGGCATCAGAAGATGTCGATTGACATTACATTTGAAGATTATAGCCATCAGGGAAGCAAGTAAGAGGAAGGGTGTTCCACTGTCGGGAAGTGCGAGAGAAGAAGCTGTTGGAGTAGAAGAGGTGGTTACATTTAACTGTTTCGACAGTGAAAGGGTGAGACTAGTTACACGCTTAAATTCAAGGACACATGGCCCAGTGGATAAAGACATTGGTTAGATCTAAGTGACTAAATGCAAAGAGTTGTGAGTTCAATACCAATCTATAGCTTTTGGCGAACCAAACTTGGAGAGTTGAGTTAAAGGGAAATAACTGAGACATCCGGAAGTGACATGGCACGTGGAACTAGAGCAATCTACATCGGTGTACGAAATAAAGGGTTCGGTTCGAAATTCCAATCACCTGAAGAAGGCCTGAGCGTATAACGGCCGAAACGTTGTGAATATGACAATGAAAATGAGGATAACAGTCCGAATAACGTAAATAATGTAAGTACTCATAAAACCTCATCTCAGAGATATAGATAGATATCGTCAGAGATGTGTTTTTACTTACGAATGTTGCGAAGACCATGGACGGTGCATGTGAGAAACGAGGAAGTTTTTTTTAAGAATAGGAAGTAGAAAGAAACTATTGCTCTCAATCAGAAGGACGCAGCTGGAATTTTGTGGAGATGTAAACAGGAAAGAAGGTTTAATAAATTTAATGTTCACAAGGCGCACTGAAGGCATGTGAAGCTGGAGAAAACCTGACGGGTTTGAGTAAAGGGATGACGAACAGATTTTACAAAAACAAAGAGGGACGTACAAGAGAACGAGTTACTGGGATCAATAAAAGGCCAGAAGATTATGATCGAGACCATTTTAAGGGACGTGCAACATGACAGAAAGGTGAATAACTATTAATGTATTCTTGATGCACCCAAATCCGACGAGAGAGAAAAACGTTTGAAAAACTGTCCGTTTTTGGTAATTTCGGCAAACAGTAGTCGACAGCAGAGCAAAGACAACGAAAATATTGATCGCCATGCTTGCCGTCTATTTTTACCAAACAATAGTTGTCGACTTGCAACATGGAAAATCAGCCAGAAACTAACTCTTGTCTTGACGTCTAACATATTGCGGGAACTGAGATGAGTCATCAGTGAGCATGTGCAAATGAACAGTACGTACACTTCCGGTTAGAAAAAGCAATTAGCTTTTCTTTTTCTTCTTTTTATTTATTTATTTATTTATTTTTGTTGTGTTGTTTTTTGTTTTTTTTTGTTTTTTGAGCAGAATAGAATCGGATTATTTTCATCGAATTATGTTAGACGTTCGCATTGTAGTAACTGCCAGTTGTCCTTTGTAAGAAATTGGCAGTTTTTAAAAACAAATTTCGACGTATGTTGTCTGAATTTCTCAGGTGAAAAATATTCATTGTTAATTATTTTTACTAGTTTTTCTTTCTTACTTTTCCGTCTCAGAAGCATTTTTACATTCTACGATAGTTAGGCAAGTAATATGCATCAGAAAGTAATCTACAAGAAGATCTGAATTCTCATCCTTGAGTGACAAGACTTTATAAACAAACTGGTAATGCACCGCTCATGTAAGACGGACTCCCACAGATACAAGCTGCAGGTTCAAATCTCGTTGAGAACTACATCTTTATTTTTTAATCTACTTATATTATTCGGCCTATTGTCCTCATCTTTGTCGCCATATTTATTACAACGTTTCGGCCGTTGTACGCTCCGGCCTTCTTCAGGTGGTCGGAATGTCGAACAGAACCCTTTATTTTGCTCACTGGGGTTGACTGTTCTAGTTCTACGTGTCATGTTTAATGGATGTCAGTTATCTCCTGTTAATTCCCTCTCCAAGTTCTCCACTGTTTTAACCGGGTATTGAACTCACACTCTTTGGGACCTGTCATTGGATCTAACCAACGCCTTTATCCACTGTGCCATGTGTCTTGTATTTTAACATCCCTCCTAACCCCTTTTCTGTCATCCATTTAAACAAACTGGTTATATAGGTTACTCTCCGCTTTCCTCTTGCTTTCCATGCTTTTCCAAGACTTTTTATTTACTTTCAACTCTGTATGCATAACTGTCCTGTTTGTTTCCATTTTCGTTAAAACTTCCTTGCATGCCCTGTGCATGTCATTCTCAGTATCCTTCTGTAGAGGCACATTACCGTTGCTTCAAGTCTCCTCTTTGCCTGTGAGGAAATTGTCTAGCATTCACTACCATATAATCTGACCGATTGGACACTTAGACATGGTGTAAGGGCTAAAAATCTCGCTTGTATCGCTAGATAAGTTACGACTGAGTAAGAAGTTCGATCCTCACTGGGTGCTCCCTACTTCAGGCCTTGTGCCACATATAAGCTGTGCTTAGTAAATCATTATAAGTGGACGGATATTGGATAGAAGTTCAGTACTCTTTTCTTTGTTTCTAGTGAAATGTTCCTGTTTCTTAGTACGTCGCTATTTCAATTCACTTTCGGAGTTCAGTGTTACATTTTCTACCGTCTGTTAAAACACTTCCCAGATATTTAAACTTGTTTCATTTTGACGTTTCCAATTCATAGAGTGATTAATAAGTTTTCCCTTGGAACGCCTCATAAATATACACGCTTATAAGTACACTCAGATTTTTAAACACTTACTTCATACCCATATGCAGGTAGAATCTTTTTTTCCTGTCATGTTCGGTCGATGAATGATTGTATATTCCATTTTCAAATTAATAACTGCCACGAATGAAGCAGACATATTTGTGTTTACTACTTCCGGTTTATTTTCTGGCAGCTAAATTCACTTTTTATATCTTACCTTTTCTCTCACACTCTGTATATTCAGTCGGCGCTGATTGGTCACTTTGAGACGAATAAATTTAAGTCAGCAACGATAAGTGTCCTTGTAGCAAAAGAAAAAATTTAAAACACCTACATTCTAAAATATTATACGAAATAGTAACAGATGTCGATGCCAAAACTGAAGAATAAATGGAATATCTTTCGTTTTACGCTTTTATGCACCTTTCCAAGAAGCTTTTATAAAATGTGGATTCCCACACACCTTAGCACACTGCTCAATATTTGGGAAAAAAAAACGCATCTTTCCATCGAGCGTTCTTTTCCACTGAGTAATTTTGAATCATGGTAAGAATTAACATTATTTTAAAATAAATAATCATTAAAAAGTTCAACGCCCCCCCCCCCGCGCTCGACTGGGATCAAACTGTTGCTTCTTTTCTACCTCCTCTGTCGATTTCTCGTTCTTCGATGCTGTGTTCTTGTCTTCGAGTATTTCATGTTATAACATAAGGTATATCCGTCTGTGAGGATTCCTCCGGCAAGACCGCCCCCATTGTGAAAACTAGTTGGATTTTGTCCTCTGCAAACATATCCACTTGTGGGCAATCCAAATCAGCCACTTCTCCACTATGATGGAGAAGGTAAATACTGGACTACGGGGCCCAATTCGCATAAAATTGTATTTATATCAGTACTGGAAGCAGAATTTGAACTAGGTTAGCATGAGACATATTTTTTATTCAAACACTCTTCTAATTTCGAATTAATCGTAAGTTCTCTATTTCGGGTTAAGAATGGCAGCTCAACTATTATTGTCACTTATAAAACTACGAGTCATTCTGATTATATATTATTTTATTGTCAGATTGGATTTTCTACATTAAAAGATTTGTATAACTATCGGCTGCCTCTCTCAATCCTCAATACACTTGTAAATTTTTACATACGACTATCATATGTATGATAATATGAACACACTTACTTCGCCCCAAACCTCGAGACTATTTTTATCAAACGAGATTTCGTGAGATTTTCTCGTTATCTTTTCGCATCCGTTTTGACAACTCAGGGTTATAAATGGTTATTTTCGTCAAAATGTTTCAGTATCAGAATGATGTAAAAATATTCCGGAAAGATATAGCCGCCACAAACAACAAAACAAAAAACTTTTGCAGTCAACGTAATTTTCATTATTTAATATGGCATTTCCTCTTTAATATATTTTTAGGACATTGTCATATATATATATATATATATATATATATATATATATATATATATATATATATATATATATATATATATATGCACTCACACACACAGAAGATGCGACGGGTAAATTGTCGCCATTTTATATTTTTAATTTCGCCCATGCGCGTTATTTTTGATTTTGTCGACTGCACAGTATAGTAGTAGCGTCATTGGGGCACCCTCTGTAAGAAAAAGACCACCATGACGCAATTTACTCCGCCAGATATTTGGAAACGGCCTGCTCTACTGCTTGGCATTCCCACCGGAAGCTCCAATAAAACATTTCAAAGTGTTATTAATTTGAGGACAGTGCAGAGGATTGCACGTTCAGACTGCTTTAATAATATTGCTTGGCTAGTAAAGCTTATTTGAGCGACATATTCATGCACCTGAATGAACTGAACTCAGGCATGCAGCGCCGAAATCATAACATGGCAGACATTGGGGGAAAATTGTCTCATTCAAGAAAAAAAATTGTTCTTTGGAGAGAAAAGCTGGCTAAAGGAAAAACTGCAGCTTTTCCAGAACTAAATTCTATCTTGGAAGATTCATCAGAAATATTCCTTACTGAAATCAAAAACAATTTCGAGGATCATCATCTTCAAGAAAAAAAATGGACAAGCATTTTCCAGAAAATGATGGCATCAAGAAGCATAGCTGGATCAGAAATGTTTTCAGTGTGAAAGCTGGCAAAAATATTCCAGGGTTTCAAGAAGAACTTGTTGACCTCGAAGAAAATCAAGTACAGAAACAACGCTTTAAAAAATCTTACGTATTCAGAATTTTGGATTCAGCTCAATGGTAAGCCAATTCAGACAAGAGAGGCTGAAAAGGCTCTTCTCTCTTTTCCAACAACATATTTCTGTGAACAAGGATTTTCAAGTCTTGTTATGATCAGGACTAGAGCAAGAAACCGCTTGGATCCCTAGCATGGCTTGTGTTGTGCTCTAGCAATCAACATCAAACCCAACTTAGAAGATCTCTCTCACAAAACGAAGCAGTTCTATTGTAGTCACTGAAAAAACATTTTCGATTTTGTGACTTTTGACTACCAATTCATGTAATAAACCTTTTTCATGAAAATTTGCTTCTTTTTTTTTTCAATTTTTATTAAAACACATTGTGTGTTAGTAATATGAATTTACTCAATAAAAATATACAATTATAAATAAATGTAATGAATCAAAATTAATTATCACATGACGAATTTTTGGCTGTTTTTTACGCCCCCAAGACACCAAATATATGAAAGAAACTCAGTATATTTTTTATGTATTAATAAGAGAAAAGAATAAGAAAATCTCATGTAAAATAATAACTCGTATTCGAGGATACCCGGCTACTAGGGCGGTTAGCCAATCCCTATTGCAGACGCTCGCTCAGGCACATTTTGTGTTTGTTCAACACCCACAGAGCCCACCTGTGGTTTATACTGCAACTATGCTGAGCAGACCTTAGTTACAGTTTCTGGGAGAGAGTGTGTTATCTACTGTGATCAACAATTTGAACAAGGCCAGCACACTCAAACCCTCAGCCACGATGACTTGTGGCTTCGTGCTAGCAGAGATCAAGAGTTCCGTCTGCCTAATTTCACTCACAAGGCTTGGGTCAACCCGTGGTATGGTTTTCAGGCACTTCTCAAAGGTGCCGCACGCTGGGATCGACCTCGATCCAATCCGATAACATCAGGAAGCTTGGGTTACTCATATTTGTGGCCTTCCTGACAAATCGCCCATGGAGATTCGAACCTGGGTCTCATGGTCAGAAAGCGAACGTTCTAACCACTATATATATATATATATATATATATATATATATATATATATATATATATATATATATATATATATATGCGCATGCCCGACATAAATATCTCATAGGTGGTCATATTTGGCAGGTTCCCGATGTGCATCGAATTCTCTACAGTGTTAACGGTTTGTGAAATTAGCTTGTTAACCATTGCGCCACGGCCAGGCGTCTTCATTAATAAATGATGCAAGTGTGGATCGAACCCATTGCGCTCGCATAAACCTCTGCGAGATAAGGTTCCAATACGTGATGCTACAGCAGGTGCCCTGAAATCATGTGAAACCTGGGGCGTCTGTGCAATTCATTCCTATTTATTAGGTTCGTATTTAAGAACAGATGTGAAATCCAATTTTCTGGCTAGGTTACAAAAGAAATACATTTTTGGGCCATTGGCAAATCGAGAACATTTCTAACATTTCTAATATTTCTAATGGCTAAAATATTAATCTCCCCTATCGCTTACAGTAAACCCATTCCTAACAACGTGCTCTAAAAATAAGACACGGCTCTTCTAGTCCAATATCTTTGGTTCCATGTTGGATTAGCCACTTGATCAGAGTGTATCAAAGGCCACGATGTAGGATTACGATATAAAGGCAAAAATAGATGTGAGCCACTTATTATACACTTACTATGTCTTTTAGGTACCTGTGGTTGATAGTAAACCTGAATAAAACGTTTTGATCAAAATTCGGCTGGATTAAAAAAAAAAAAAGGTTAGGTGACAAGGGGTTGTCGTATTTCTTTCTCACTGTGGATTTGTAGAAACTTTAAATTCCTTTAACTATTTGTCAAATGTGGCTCTTCGAGGAATTAGTTTCCTTGTTCATTGCTACTGAGTAGGGCGTTCGATCCTCATTGGGCTACTCATATGTGTGGCCTTGTACCGAACAAAACTAAGCTTCTGTATCTGTCTATATTTCTTAGATGAGGTATTATGTACATTATTTACACTATTCAGACTATTGTCCTCATCTTTGTCGCCATGTTTATTACAACGTTTCGGCCCTTCAGTATCTGTCTATATTTCTGAGATGAGGTATTATATTACACTATTTACATTGTTCGGACTATTGTCCTCATCTTTGTCGCCATATTTATTACAACGTTTCGGCCTTTC
>OZ038486.1:12637176-12652176 GCA_964036315.1 Acanthosepion esculentum | reverse complement strand
GCATTTACAGAGCCATACATACACATGCACATAATTACATAATTTTGCATAATTTTAAACGGGTTAGTACGCAGTCACAAGACACACCGACACAAACATTTTTTTACAAAAGCGCACACATACATACACGTAGATATACATTTACACACATATATATTATTTGTAACAATGCTGGTGTTTCATATGTGTGTGCGCACACACACATATATACAAGATTTTGATGTGGCAACCGTACACGCCCTAAAATCTGTTCTAATAACCTAACCCAGGAGCGTGAACCGAGGCTCACGCTCACACACCCACATAGCACGGCTCTTGCATGCCCGCACAGAGGAATTTCACGTCAAAGAAATTATAAGAATTTCAAGAGGTTCTTAACATAAATTGGTTAGCACTCAACGTTCTTCACGACCTCCGGTTGACCTGGAACTGTACAAGACTGATGCATTTTGGCGTTGTTTACCTAAACACAAATTATCCCTTTGTCGCCTCATACAAAAATGCGCACCAAACTCTGTGATCTATGCAAGCTGGAGATTTTCACTTTTCTTTCATGTGACGTGCCTCTTCAGCAATCATGGCTCTCCACATTTTCCTATTTGTTGAACCCCTAAGCAATATTTGCCCCTTAGTCTGGCCCCACAATTCCCGTTCAGTTATCCAAGCTTGTGAGGTACGTTAGTCGATATTTCACTCGCCATATGATGGCCTCCAGTATGACCAGTGAGTGTTAAATTCTCCAAGCTTTCTTTTCTCATTGTGTGTCACAGAAATATCAACTGTTTGTTTCTCAATCAAAATAAAGGTGCCCTTTTTATTTGCATTTCCCTTAATATATCCTCATTGCTCACATGCTCCATCTATGATATTATCAGCGTCCTTCTGTAAAACCCCATTTCTGTTGCCTCAAGGTTCCTTTTGATCAGTGAGTAAATTATTCAGCATTTACTGGCACAAAGGCCCGTGGATTTGGAGTAATAGTTAAGAAGTTTGTCTGGCTAGAACAATTATGAACCTCACTGGGTGCCCCATACTTTCGGCCTTGGGCTACATTTAAACTCCGCTTCGTCTCTTCGCCGTGGTGTAATGGTTAACAAGCTGGTCTCGCTAGAACAATTATGACTGAGCAGTGAGTTCGATCCTCACTGGGTGCCCCCTACTTTCGGCTTTGTGCCGCATCTCAGCTACGCTCAAAAATCCTAACTTTTCGTATTTGTTGCTGTATTTGAATGTGCTTGAGTCGTTGGACGAATGACTGTTTTATATTATTTAAGCCCCGCGTTAATTTCATCCAATCAACTGCCATTTCTGCTACAATTAAGGACTGTGGGCTTTTTTTTATGACTCACACTATTTTGTTTAGTTTCTTTTAAATATATATTAAAATACATTATAAATACACATTGGGTTTAGGTTTTTGAATTGTTGTTTTTTATTGCCCGGCAGACAAAAGACAGTACACACGAGGACAAGACTTTATAGAGACTTTGAAGTATTATGGTGTTTGTAGTAAGAATGGCAATCAAGACTGTGTTGTTTTGGTGCAATAATTATTGTGGTACGTTTAGGCCGGTGATTGTGGTTAGCTACGTTTAATTATAAAACAGAAGAAGACCAACCTCAACCCATCCTCAATTTTGGCCTTGTGCCACATTATTGTATTTTTTTACAAAATAAATATCGCCATCTAGGCACAAATAAACCCTCCTAAGGATTAGTAGCAGAACAGACTCAGTTCTTTAACATTGGTTGGCAACCAATCTAAGAAAAGTACAGCACTGACTTCAAAACCGGTTGGGTGTGGAATTAGCAACTCTGCCCCGTATAACTTAATTGCTACAGAAACCATAATGACAAGACCTACAGTAATGAGACGGTGGCTCTATAATCCCCAGGGGAGCCATTGAGGAGCGAAAAGGTTGCATAATAAAATCGCACCCTACAAAATAACAGATAAGCTGAAATTCTCTTGGTATATTTAGCCTATAAATACGCGTCTATCCTAAAAATGTTGCCAGCATTTTTTGTTTTGTTTACGAACATTGTTATGGAATTGAATGACAGTGGAAAAAATCGTTTCGACTTCCAAGAGGGCTTCATCAGACTACAGTAATGCTCTTATTGGTGGAACTATATATATATATATATATATATATATATATATATATATATATATATATATATATATATCGCACTAAAAAAATGAAAACGTATTTGTGTATATGTGAATTTTTGAAACTTACAAATACATTATTTAGTATTGCCCTTTTAATTCGACTGTTTCAAAATAAAACATTTGTTTTTATCTGTCTTACAAAAACCAGAAACAAAACAATATATAACAAGAAAATTAAGGACTAAAGCCTCTGTGTGTGTGTGTGTGTGTACACTCCACTTATAGAGCCAATGTCTCAAAATTGTACGAATTGCTGCTGCAATTTCCATATCAACTACTTGTCTAACTGTTTGCCCCAACAAGGCAAAAGAGTCCTGTTATTTAACCTAAATTTTTCCGAGAGTATTTGCGCGAAAGTGAATTTAACAAACAAGACTGGGATTCGAACTCGACTTACCAATTTCCCGTTGCGAGCTGAGAACCATTACACTACCCACACATGCAAAAGCGACCCGCACATTCGCCTCGCCACCGTACTCGCGGAGAGTTTAAAGACGACCGTGACAGGCAACATGTGATCGGCGCCTTGTAACCATTCCCAGAGTAAATCAAATCATACGATTATAGGATCTTCGGCTTTAATTTGTTTTTCACGCTTTCATTGTAAAGCCGGGATTTTCAATGTTAAGTCGCCATTTAAAAAGGCCGTACGCCATGATGTTCTGCTTTCTCTCTCCTTTTAATTTTATGCTTCTCTTCTTTCTGACTTTTTCTGACATAACCGCAAACAGAACGGTTGATGAATGGCTTTGTTGTAGCTGCTTAGTCAGGCACAAGGTCACATTAGTGAGGGTCGAATGGCTCACACTCTACGACAGCTGTTAAAAATATAGGCACTTATCAAAACGATATCGTTACAGGTGAGCCTAGAAAAGTAATTCTCAACCACGGGGTCCTCACGTGAAATGAGACCACAGACTGGCAGATTAAAACTGTTGGAATACAGATTTTTTTTTTTATAATTTCACGCCAAGTAAGACGATAAGATGCAAGTTGTTACTGAGAGTGAAATAAAGTGAGAGGGCAATAAAAGAACAGGCTCAGAAGATGACGATTGACATTGCATTTAAAGTGTTGATGATTGTAGTTGGCATGAAATAAAGAACCCGGAAGACAGTTCTACAAGAGGGAAGTGTGAGAGAAGAAACTATTAGCAAAGAATTTACGGTTACAACGAACAATTTCACCAGTGAGATTTCGAGACCTAACTGCCAATCTAGTGCTGCGCTTAAATCCGTTCCAAAGAGAACATCATCATAGCAATTTCCGTGAGAATTACAATTTATAGACATATTTATTTCTACAAACTACAATAAAACTTTTGTGTCAGTCAACTCTAGAAATGGAACGTAATGATGAAAATGGTACATTACGTTAAATTACGTTAAATTTCGTTAAATTACATTAAATTACTTTAAATTACGTTAAATTTCGTTAAATTACGTTAAATTACTTTGAATTACGTTAAATTTCGTTAAATTACGTTAAATTACGAGCTAAGAATATGACTTTACTCACTATCATTGCTTGATTATACGAGGGGTGCTGAAAAGTTTTCGGCATCATAAAATCTGACCAAATATCAATTATATTTTTTTCTTTTCTTTTTTTTTTTCTTTTTTTTTTAGTGCATCTTAATCGGGTAGAGAACTTTCTAGGTTAACTCTATTTGTTGAAAATTAATACGAAATTATTTTTTAACGATTTACAGGATTTCCAAGTTTTTAACATAATTGATAATTTACTGATTTAAATGTTGTATACGTCACGTGTTCAGCCTTCATAATAACAGTGGCGAAAAGTGAAATAATATGAATGTGAGTTGTTTCTCTGTTAACTCATTCCTATCTCAGGTCGGTCATAATCATCGAGATGTTGGAAGATTCTAGAACCAGATCACTTCACATCATCTAAGCAATACTTTCCTAGTCGAACCAAAGACTTTATCGCAACTCATCGAATATATATGTGCGTGTGTGCGTGCGTGTGTGTGTCACAAACGTGTCTGCAAGCGACATGTAGAGACTCCCGCCTTGGACTTCGTTTTGCGAAACCAAGCTATATATATATATATATATATATATATATATATATATATATATATATATATATATATATATATGTATGTATATAATTAATAATCAAGCAAATCCTTTTACCTCATATGGGAAATAAGCTATTTCGGTAGACGACGAAAGTGGTCGTCTGTCTTTTCAACACCAGGAGAGAGGAGAAAGAAATAAATAAAGGAAAAGGAGAGATAATAGAAATATTGTTATGAATGCTTATCTATTATATATTCATGTCAACAGCCTTTACGCACGCATACACACACACACACACACACACATATATATATATATATATAAGATGATTACAAATATAACATTTGTCACTTAGCAATCAGCTAAGGGACAAATATAATGATATATATATATATATATATATATATATATATATGATAAAATATAGTTTTAAAGTATGCTATATTTATGGTTTAAAGTACTCAATACCAGGGATAGTGGGTATTTAAATATAAAAGTGGACATTGAAGTCAACACTCTGCGGCGACAGTCTGTTTCATGCTTATACGGAATCGTCAGGCCATATGTATTGTGTTTTTGCTTGACTATTTATATATACCGGTTAATGATGCATTGTGGGTAGTCTATTGTATCGTTCTAACTGTTATTTTTGGGGGGCCGTAACGCTTATGTTTCGAATTATTCTAGGGTCTATTAGGTGGAAATAATTGTGGATCCGAATTCAGCTTTTCTTTTTCTTTTTTGGCTCTTTATAATATTGTTTGTTAACTTTTTTTATTTATCACTGATTATTTTATTGTTGGTTGTTATTGTTGAAATAATCCGTAATAAATTAAAAAGCTATATTCGCTCATGACTAAAATGATTGATTAATTAACTACTCTGTTATTTAATACCGAAAATAATTAATAATTAATTAATAATTTTGTTATTAAATATATGGCTTGTAAAAATTCTTTTTTTGTTGTTGGTTTTATCACTCTCCAGCTATGATTTTAGAACGGAGTTATTTCGTGCGATAATTTGTGGTATAGACCAACCTCCTTCAAGTAGGCTAGGATAATCTATCTTCTTGAAAAGTTCTTCCAGACTAGTCATGTCGTAAAATCGTTGTCATATAAGACAAGATCACTACAATCTTTTACGGTATTTGCCTCCTGACATGTTTCACATTCAAAAGGATGTTCATTTTTTTAGGGGAAACGAGCGAGTGTTGTACGTGTGTTGTGTTCTGATTCTTGATAAGACGACTTATTCCTCCCGAGAAAGTCTGAAACCATGATGCATATTCTCCTAGAATGGTTTTCATTTTTATAAAATTCTGTTGTTTAGGCGGTAGTTCAATAATTCTTGCCTCTTGTTTAGAATACACAAGTTTACAGTTGCTTTGAAATCTCTATTGGGGATTTTTCAATTTGAAATGTTCATTTTTTAGATTTCCTTTGCTGCCATGTCTGCTTTTCCATTTCGATATGGTTAAGTACCAAACAGAAAACAAGTTTCTCTTTTCCTTTCAAATGAGTTTTTTTTTAAAGCATTTCACCCCAAACAAGGCGGGAAGCCACTAGCACGCAGGGGTTACAGAAGATTTGGAGCGAGAGCAGATAGGAGTGATAGAGGAAAGGAAGTGGAGAAGGATAGCGGGTAGATCAAGGCAACTGGAGATGTCGATTGACATTACATTTGAATAGTTGGAGATTATAGCTATCAGGAAAACAGGAAGAGGGGAGGGAGTTCCACGGGCGAGGGGTGCGAGATATGAAGCTATTGGAGTAGAAGAGCCGGCTACATTTAACAGTTTCAACAGTGAAAGGGTGGGAACGGGATGTCAGCCTCGTAGGGCGCTTGAATTCATGAAGTCTGCGAACCAGCGAAAGCAGCTCATCGGAGCAATTACCATGAAAGTATTTGTAAAAAAAGACAGAGGGAGTAATAATTTGACAATTAAGTGAATGTTTGTATATTTGATTGCCAGTGATGTAAGTCAGTTGGTTATATGCCATGCGTGATACACGCTTAGGCGATCATGTATCTTTCGATACATGACTGACGAGGCAGATTTCTTTCCCGCAGTTGCCATTTCTTTCTGCGGTCGATCAGTTGCCATCCAAGGCTATAGAGTTGGGCGGAGACAAAGAGGATTCATGGCTTTCTCAGGGGTATTATCACGTAAGTGAATGTAATGGATTCGACTGGAATTCGAACTCGGCTCACCGATTCCTCAACCCGTGCCGCTATCCATTACTCCACCGTGTACGGATAGTGAATCAGAAGTCGCCTGCTTCATTGTCTGCTGTGGCGTCTAATTGTATGTCTATGGCCATAACTTCAGCACTAAAACTCGAGGATTTGTCAGGTACTAAATTACCCTCATCATCGACTGTCCGTCGTATTCAACGAAGACACGAGGAGATTAATCTTGGTCCGACGGTTTTAAATTGCATGACGGCTATGTCCACGGGCCGATTCTTACTGGTAACTGGCCAGCCTCGATGCTTCGATTGTCGCTACTCCAGTATGAAGTGTTCGGCGCAATATATGGCGATACGCAGCCATCTGTTTTCAGTTGTTTATATCGATCTGCATCGCTTTCACGTCCCTTTTGATGCAGTCTTTATAGTGGAGTCTTTGATCGCTTCGCCGTCGCTTCCATCACACAGGTCTTTGAATTTCTGATACCTCGTTGTCTGCACTGAATTATAGTACCAAACTGTCGTCGCCTACCAACAGCAGCACTGCCTGGTCTGACTCGTACCAGATCCCACAGGAAGCCAAAGCAGTACAATGGAGGCATTAGCCAAATGCCCCACAGTAGTATCCTAACTGTACAGGGAAACAAGTCTTTCTTTTTTCAGAGATAGATTTCTCATTACCTTACGATGCTTATAGCTTTTTCAAAACAACAAAGTATAATTTACAGAGCAACCTCGGTTCTCGATCATAATTTGTTCTGAAAGTCTGTTCTAAAACCGAACTGTACGAGAACCGAATCATTTTTCCCATTAAATAATATATAATTAAATAATACACAAAAGTGTAGATGAAAATAAAAACCTAACAGGAGTAAATTTAACATATACAACATGGCGGTCGACTCAGAAATGATTCCGTTCGGGTTCACTCGGTTCGGCAATGTTGTTCGAGAACCGAAATTTTGTTCGATAACCGAGGCGGTTTCCTCTCGAATTTTCTGTTCGAAAACCGATTTGTTCGACATGTGGGACGTTCGAGAACCGAGGTTCCTCTGAATATAAATGGCTCAGATTGTACACGGTGCATTTTTATCGAGACACCATCTTTAGGAAGGTTTCGACAATGAAAGGGTGAGAGCGAGATGCCAGCCTAGTTGAACGCTTAAATTCATGAAGTCTGGGAACCAGCGAAAACAGCTCATCGGAACAGTTACCGTGAAAATGCTCCGATATATAACAAATGATCTTAATGAAATATAATACACATACTACTACCTATCACTCAATAATGGCTGCGGTTGAAAAGAATCTTAACCCGTTGAATGTCAGAGGTCAATTATGATAGCTGATTTCAATCGCTATTGGTCACTTTAGGTCATATATTTGTTTCTGAGTTGATTTATAGCTTCAACTCAAGTCTTGACATTGTTTTCACATTAAAAAAAAGTTTCACTGCGAATAATCTCGTTGTTGGCGCCTGCAGATGGAAATGTATCAGAAAATGCCAAACACGAGATAACTTGTCGCCGGTGTCATAATGAAAACTGACAACCGCGAGTTATCTCATGGATGATAGTCAATGTGTTAATATAAAATTTGTTACAACTACATTTAAAACAATTAGAGATTTAATTAATACAAAACAAAATAATAATAAGCTAAAACCTGGAGTAAGAATTTACACTATAGACTGTTATGAAAGTCCCAAGAAATACACAGGTGAAACTTCTAGGAATTTTAATAAAAGAATATAGGAACATAAAAGGAAACAACAAACTCAATAAGTTAATTCCTTATCGTAATGATTCTGACCATAATTCCGTATTAAAGAATACAGTCTTAATGAGAATAAAAATATAATTTACTAAAGCAAAAATAAGTGCACTAAATTCTTAGTAGTCCACAGTAAATGTACGATCGAAAGTCATACATTTCACCTATTTACACTATTTACATTGTTCGGACTGTTGTCCCCATGTTTATTGTCATATTCACGATGTTTCGGTCATTATATGCTCCAGATGATTTCAACCAACGCTTTTACCTATGGACACATGTCCCAGTGGATAAAATTGTTCGTTGATGTAATCCAAAAGTGACTTGAACCAAAGAGTTGTGAGTTCAATACCTGGCCACAGCAGAGGTGAAGAAAAAAAAACTTGGAGAGTTGAGTCACTAAAGACAAATAAACGAAACTTAAACAGAGGTATCCGAAAGAGGCATGACACGTGGAACTAGAACGATCTACCCCAGTGGATGAAACAAAGAGTTCGGTACGAAATTCCAACATATATAACCTGAAGAAGTCCGGAACGTACAGCTGCCGAAACGTCATGAATATGACAATAAAGATGAGATGGCAACAGTCCGAACAATGTAAAAATAGTGGAAATAGAATTCCTCATCTCAGAAATATCAACAAAACATGTGTTAATGGTGGAATATTTAATAACAATAAAAACCAAAATCCCCACCCCCACCCCCCAAAAAAAACAGAATTGGCAGCATGAAGACGCCAGAAATTAAAATCTAAATTTCAGCGTTTCTGTAGAGTTTTCTATCGATGTTTGTTTATGAGCGACGTTTGTTCATGTTTTCGTTGCCTCTCTCTGCATATACGATTCCATCAATAAAAGCGCGCGAAAAGAAAGTGAAATAAAGAATTACACTTGTCGTTTTGGCCAGTGTGTGTACGTGTTGATACAATTTCCCTGCTAATCACAAAAGAGAATCATACGAAGCGAGCCATTTTAATCGTGTTGTTTTCACATGAAGCACTACTGATCTTCCGCTTAGAATTTTATTGACACACTTGACAACGATGTGGCCATTATACAAATCCATTGCTTGAAAAAAACTTCTCAGCCAATGGGAATGAGCCGTTAATACATTACGATGAATGGAAATAATCCGACGCTGAGCTGACAAAACAAACACTTTTGGTCTCAGTGTAAACAACTTTTGTTAACCTAAACTGGCGCGTGTATGTGTGTGTGTAAGTGCTTTCACTAGCACAGATGGCTAGATAACTATGAACAAATTGAAAAAATTAAATAAAAAATAATTAAATTCCGTATACTTATAGATAGATAGATAGATAGATAGATAGATAGAGGACATACGAAAAGGTATCAATTTAATCAATATGAAAAACATTTATTAAATATTAATTATGAACTATATGACAGAAATGAAACACGGTGAAAAAGATTTTAAGTTCGGAATTTTCGGACACACCTGCGTCCTTCATCAACGGATTGAGGAATAAACAGAGAAATGGGAATTACTCACCGACAGATGTTTTTGTAGATTGAGTAATCATATTTTAATATTTTTATCATATATATATATATATATATATATATATATATATATATATATATATAAATAAATAAATATATATATATATATATATATGATAAAAATATTTTTTTATAAATTATATATATATATATATATGATAAAATATTTTTTATAAATTATATATATATATATATATATATGATAAAAATATTTTTTTATAAATTATATATATATATATATGATAAAATATTTTTTCAAATTATATATATATATATATATATATATATATATATATATATATACATCTTGGAAAAAAGTTGTTTGGGTGGAACTTCCTCCTTACAATTGGAATATGAATGAAATGTGGGTGATTCGACTCTGTGGATGTAACATGACGGATCTTAGCTGTAAAGACCTGAACTGATGCAACTAAACAGTGTAGAGCATCTGAACATGTAAATAAGCATAGAACAGTGATAGGCTTGCGACATTGCGTCTGTAAGAAAAGAGGATGTTGAGTGGAAAAATAAGTCAAAGACAAGGCCGCTTAAACGACTTTCAGTTCTATCAAGACTGCGAAATGAGGGCTGAGTGATGATATGGCAGTAATACTCCATTTGTAATCTAATCTGGCTCTTGTAATCTGGCAGGAGTCTAGTACTTTCTGGAACACTATAATTTGATCATTTTTACGGCATCTCTGTCAATCAGATAAAAATTTACTGATATAAGTCCTATTAACTGTGGAGAGAAGAGGTGTATTCTTACCTTTCCCAAGGCTATATGAGCGTAAGTGAATATAACGAACCCGCCTGGAATTGAAACCCGGCTCTTCGATTTCCAATTCCGAGTGGTTATCTGTTGTAACCTAGGGAAGAAGAATCGCACGAAGGTTAGTATTGAATGACAATACTTAGGACAAGAACAACGCATATAAGATTCGCCCAGCGGCGCGTAAAAGAAGTAGTCAACTGCTAGAAGATAGTCAAGTGAATTCCACAATGAATCTCCAACTGCGGGATATCTACCAACCGCCCCACGCGGTCAGGTGTGACACAAGGCCAGATTTAATATGGGGTATCCAAGCCCCGAGGCTCGACCAAAACTTCCCCGTAGACCCCGTATAAAACGGAGCCGGGCAGGTAGCTGTTTCCTGAGACGAGACTCTACCCTTCGATATAGCCTCGTCTAGGGATCCTCTCTGCCCATAGGCAGAGAGTTTGACCAGCACAGCTGGAGATGAATCTCCGACTGCAGACCAACATACACTATTTATTTCTGTATTTATGTGAATGCGGGCAAACCCATTATCGTACGTAGGTATGCTACAACATTATCCATTAGACCACCCGCACATCCAGGCTTAAAGCACCTGGTATTCCAAAGCGGTCACCCATCTAGGTACTGACCAATCTTAACGTTGCTTAACTTCGATGATCGTACGACAACCTGTGTTTCAATGTGATATGAGCCCAATGATGATGATCGACACCATTCAGACCTCACATATTTATACGTTGTATATTCTCTTTTGGTGAGAAGCCTGTGCTTTGGTATACAAGCAACCATTAAAATTACAACGACCATCTTGGAATACATAACGCAGTCCTATCTTCGGGCGATTCAGTTGTGGCCTCTGACTGCAATCAGTCACAGCTGATGAAAATAATACTTTAAGATGCCCGGCCCTGGAGAACAGGTGCCTGAGGCTCCACCCTCTCATTGCCCTAGAGATACGAGGTGGTCAGTGCTTGCCACCGAGTCCAGCACAACCGACGGTTGCGGGAGCTCGGGGGATTTTTGTACCTGGTCCGAGTGTAGGCGCTCGGGTTTTCCCACATGTCACATCTCGTCTCAGTGGAGAGAGCGGAGTAAATAATATATTTACCTCTTGAATCTGTTCACATAATACAGCAATTGTTGTTGGTGGGCAACTGAATGAGTCAGGCCCTGACCCATCCTGTCTTTCTACGTTTTCACTGGAGGACAGATGCGGCCGGAGACGTTCTCGAATATCTTACAGCGTGTGTTGAGTAATACGGCACCATGATGATGGCTGTAATGCTGTTTGAACACCAAATCGCATTTTTGTAGCAGGAATGGCAGCATTGAACAATGTTCTAGATAGAAATGGAGCTATTCAACATTCCCACCGAAAACAAAAGCGAGCGAGATTTGTAACTTAGGAAACTCTACACCATGATGTCAGATGTTGGACCTGTGTGCTGTGGACGAATACACTTTGGGATAGATCACTCTCCAAAACAACATCGCTCATGTAAACGACCATCAATTGTATGAAGGCAAATTTTGCTCTCATCATTGAACACTGCAGAGCGTCTTTCAAATGGAAACGCGCACGACTTTATTCTTAGAAGCGACAACAGATCTCTAACATCAGATTGAATCTCTAACAGGAAATGCTTTTTTTTTTAACTAGCTTATCGGGCAGCAAGCATTCCTGTGGAGGGCTCTTGATTGGGTAGGGAGAAAGTAGTAGATGTGATAGACAACAATAAACTACAAAATTGGTCGCTGCATTTAAGTATTGCATTAATATTTAAGCTTACCTTTTAAAAGTTCAGCAATAATTCTTCTGTCATCACTTAATTTAAAGACATTGTGATGTACGTAAGTCCTTTCCGTACAAATATTTATTTTTACTTTATGGGTGACTTTCCCAGGATTTCGCAATTAATTTCCATTATTCCCAAATTTATTTCCAAGTTATAAAAATTGTCATCGTACAAAAAAATCGTCACTAAAAAATCACGTAAAAAACACCGAAAACAATTGCAGTAATGAAAACTTGGGAATCCAAAATTTCAGGATTGCGGGTTCAGATCCGGTCCGGAATGTTTTTAATTTGCTCACAGATATGTTGGGCTACGACCTCTAGGAGTAAGGTTGAAAAAGTGTGACATCGTGACACACTGACGTTCGCATTTATTATATAACCTAGCAGACATACTCAGCTGATCGATCAATGGAGAATGGAGCAAAAACATCATCGTGTTTAGATGTAACAGAGTCTATCTTCTTCAATTACTTTAAAGTATTTTCATTAAAAAACATTTTGAATTAATGCAGTTATGATATAAGAGAAGTTGTCTGTATTTTTTCAGTCGAAGTTAGCCGAGTTCATGAAGGGATAAAACAGGCAACATGAAGAGACCACAATTATTTTGGAGTTTTTGAAATTCAATTTGTCAGTGTGCTACCAGGGATGTAAAAGACGATACATTTATAAAGCAAGTGTTAAGTTTGATGAAAATTGGTTAAAAGATCAACGAAAAATAAAAACTATATGGGTGGACTCAGTTATCAAATTAAATGACTGTTAAACAATCAACTTATTGTTGGCTACAATTGAGTAAAGACTGTATTAAGTTGCTTGAAAACTGAGGAAGTTTTTATTTTAAAATTTGTGTTGAAATCGATTTGTGTTGAAATCGATTTGTGTTGAAATCGATTTGTGTTGAAATCGATTTTTCGTTTTTCGTGGTTTTGCACTAAACGCAGTGGCATAGAAATAAAAATGAGGTATCGTTGAGCTCATCATGATGTAAGTAACCTAACTACTGAGTTTGAACGAAATCGGGTGAAAAAAGTTGAATTTATCGATTTTTGACAAATTTAATTTTTGGATTGTTGATTTTTTTTTTTAAATATCGATTTTTTTACGCTAAGAACCTATCTCTTACATTGTACAATGTATGTGCTAAGTTTGGTCAAAATCGGTTGGATCGATCTCGAGTGAAAAGACAGACAGACACACAGACATCCTCAATTTTATATAGAGAGATTACGCGATAATATCCATTTTATTGTTCTTTAACAGCGTGCCTTTAATAATGCATTATTTACAATTTACAATTTGACTAAATCCGATTTATTTATAAGTATAATTGTCTAATAAAAGTCTTTATCATTAAATACCTTAACTTTTTTTATGTCTATCTTAGTATTTCAATCTTAAGACCTTTCATTATATTCAACTATTTCCTGTGACATCCTGGTTAGAAAATCTATGCTTTCTTACAAAGAATATTCGGAATATGTTTTGTCACGTAGAAAACCCGCTGATAACATCAGATATAATTTTCGTGGCGAGATTTAAAATGTCAACTTACTAATTAGTAATTAACGCCATATTTTCTAAGCAACAGCGCATATAAAAATTAGCTACATCAACATAGTATAAATTTATTAGATTCTTTCTCTTTACACACACACGCGCGCGCACACACACACACACACACACACACATATATATGTGTGTGTGTGTGTGTGTGTGTGTGTGTGTGTGTGTGTGCAGAAAAATAGGAAAGAACACGTTAGGTAAATAATCCGGAGTTCTTTAATATTTTTGTTTTTATTTTTAAAAAGACAGTGCTCCATACAGAAGTAGAGCTTATATTATAATATTTTTTTAAAAATATGATTCCTTCGCTACATAAGAGTTCTGATGTTTCAAAAACGGGAGCCGAAACCCTCAATATAATTATTGAAATTAAGTTGAATTAAGGTATTGAGTCCCGTTTCATCCTCAAGTGAAAATAGCTTATTCCTAAATTTTCGCTATATATATATATATATATATATATATATATATATATATATATATATATATATATATATATATATATATATATATATATTATGAAATGGACAAGGGCCGACAATTATTTTAAGACATTTTTATGTTTATACATTCTTTTTATAGAGACAAATATTTAAGTAAATGCTCTGTTTATAATAAATAGTATTGAACAACATTTACCGACCTGAATGTCCGAGAAATATTCATATAAAATATTTGTCCTCCGACAGGAATCGAACCTGTATCCTATACGGAACCGTCATATAACCGATTTGACCACAGAGGAGCGTTCGGTTAGCAAGGATTGTAGTTTAAAGACAGTAAAATCGCCCATATATATATATATATATATATATATATATATATATATATATATATATATATATATATATATATATATATATATATATATATATATATATATATATATATATATATATATATATATATATATATATATATATATATATATATATATATATATATATATATATATATATATATATATATATATATATATATATATATATATATATATATGTAGTTTAAAGACAGTAAAATGTATGTAGTTTAAAGACAGTAAAATCGCCCATATATATATATATATATATATATATATATATATATATATATATATATATATATATATATATATATATATATATATATATATATATATAT
>OZ038486.1:12629676-12634676 GCA_964036315.1 Acanthosepion esculentum | reverse complement strand
CCATTTTTATTATTTGCTTTTACATTCGGACGAGTGTACCTATCTTGGTTGTTACGCTAATGACATTTCGGCCATTGTCCACTCTGGCATTCTACAGCTGATAATCTCGATATTTTGAAACGAATTGTTTATTCAATCCCATAATTATGGATTTAACCGGAAATACAAGGAGAGCTAAAACATACTTGTCCCCAACCTACCAATTCCGTTTGTCAATGGGCTTCATGCTATTTACTCACGTTCAATTATAATAAAATATTGTGTAACGTTTTGTTGCAATGCCTCTGCACTCATTGACACTTGCTTATGAATTCGATGACGTGACTACATCAGATTTTGTCAGAAGCTTGGAAAATCTGTCCCCAAGACTCCCGAAATTATTCATCAGGCTTTTAAAGAACATTCTTGGGATAAAGAAAGTGCGCTGAATGTTTCAAAACCGGTCGAGTGTCAAGCCAAGCAAATTACTTTGGGAGAAAAACTCCATGAATTCATCTGTGAGAAACGTTACGGAAAAATTCTTCAGCTCTCTCACAAGAATCGATGGATGCAGTTATAGAGTCTGCCAGATGAACCTTATTCGGAAAGCTTTCGATACTCCATCGTATATACATAAATGCCTGCATATAGACACACAGACTTTCAGAGGTTTTATAAATAGGTTTAAACGATACTCTAGGCAAGCTGAAGAAAAGGTTACTTTCTATTACTTAATAATAATAATGATGTATTTCTCTTTGCTCCAGTTCGGGTCCACAGGTGGTCATACTTGCTTTTCTCTTCTTCACCAACAAATACAGGGTGTCCATAAAGTTCGTGTGAACTTTTTTAAATTTATAACTTTATTTGTATTTGCGATAGAAATAATTTGTAAAAAGAATTAGAAAGAAGTAAATCTATATTTTTTAAGGTTTTATTGTAATTTTATTTAAGTTTCCACATGTCCTCCATCATTAGCAATACAAAGGGTAATACGATTTTGCAGTTCACGGAAAACATTTACCAACTGATTTACTGTAATGCCTGAAATCACATTAGTTATTTTAGCTATACTTAAAACTAGGTACATTAAACTTTATAACACTTTTTACAGATTATTTCTATCGCAAATACAAATAAAGTTATAATTTTTTTAAAGTGCACACAAACTTTATGGACACCCTGTATTTTTAACTTTAAATGAATAACAAAACAGATCATATGACTGCTAAGAATTTTCGATGCTTTTTTCCTTTCTAGCCCGGAATGCCGTCCATATTACACTTGTAATCGCTGCGTCAGCATGGAACGCTTGTGTGGACATTGCCGACAAATTCCAACCAAAATATTACATCATCAAATCCTTAGTTTTGCAACGAAACCATTGGACTAATTTCTTGTCTGTTTAATCCAACAGCTCCTAGCATCGTTCGCACACCAAACATAAAAGACACACATGGGCAAAAATGCTCAATCATTAATGTTTGCGAAATCTGAGAACTCTCAACCAATAGCAAAAGTATGGTTACCAAATGTGAAAATACAAAATGTTATAATGATTTTACTGTGCAAAGGATATGAAACCATATATTGCACAGCGTTTGGTCACTCTTCTGCGACGTGGAGGGATTTTCTCTTATTTTTCTAATTTGCATAAAGTAATGATAGCCACGGATTTTATGTACATCGTCCTTATTTTATTATTTGAACGGTTTGTTTGTCAAAGATTCTGTGAAAATTGATCTAATATAGAAAATGTGCTCTCCAAAGATGGACGCAAGTTAGAACCCTGGCAGAGAGTACATTTTCAATATGAAGTTTTTCTCGGATGTGCAGGCTGGTAGGCGTAATACACACAGTTTAAAAATCGGAGCGTCTATTCAAATACGGGCATATATATATATATATATATATATATATATATATATATATATATATATATATATATATATATATATATATATATATATATATATATTTGTGTATTTAGGCAGCAATCCTTCTTTCATACACATTTCATAGAAAACTACAGATGAGGTACTTTATTTAGTTTTTTATACAATTTCTCATGCGGTCTAATAATTTTTTACGGATGATAAATTATATAAAAACTATCCGAATGTTCTTTTTATCCGAGCGCTTTCGGCTATACATTTAGCCATTTTCAAGGATTATATTATCACTATTAAAATAAGAAATAGTTTGTTGTAGGTATGTTTTATAAATATATATATATATATATATATATATATATATATATATATATATATATATATATATATATATATTTATATATATATATATATATATATATAGCGATTTTCCAAGCATAGCTTAGATGTGGCACAAGGCCGAACGTATGGGGCACCTAGTGAGGATTGAACTCAATACTCAGTCGTAATTGTTCTAGCGAGACAAACTAACCATTACACCGCCTCGACGTGCCCCCTCCAAAAAAATATATATATATGGCCTGACGATTGCGTCTAGCATGAAACAGCCTGTCGCCTCTGAATGTTGACTTTAATGTTCACTTTTATATTTACACACGCTCTATCTCTGATATTGAGCACTTTACCCCATAAATATAGCACACCTTAAGAGTATATTTCTTCATATATATATATATATATATATATATATATATATATATATATATATATATATATATATATAGTACGGGGCAAAAATGGACGCACCCATAGAAAGGGGATAATGGACCAGCATGAATACCACAACATTCTTGTTAAACAAATGTGCGATTCTGCTAAATGACTTTTTTCCACAAGGTCAACGCTTCACATACCAGCACGATAACGATCCTAACCATACTGCCTTAAGGAATAAACGTTATCTAGAGAGGAAGCTCGATGAGGGTAAATTTCAACTCTTCCAGTGGCCTAGTCAGAGTCCTGACCTTAACCCAATTGAAAACCTTTGGGCAATAATGGACAAGCGTCCCCGTAATAGGAAAGTTAATACAGAAGATGAGCTTTTTCGCGAATTAAAGGAATGCTGGAAAAATATGACAGAGGACGTTGACTTACGAAAGAATTTCGTCTATAGCCTGCCACGAAGAATTAAGGGCGCTATTAAAGCAAAAGGTTCCCAACAAAATACTAAATCCTTTTTTGACTTGCGTAATGTACATATGTACACCTGTATTAATACCTGTATTAATACCTGTATTAATAAACGAATTCTATTACTCATTTGTATTGGTAAAAATACAAAAATTAAGTTTCTATGGGGGCTATATATATATATATATTGTATTTTGATACCATTTTTCCCTTTGTTTTTTGTTTTACATATTTGAAGATTTCATTTGGGAAGGTTTTATTTAATTTTTTGTTTTTTTATATTAAGTATTGTTTTAAGGTGTACCTTCCGATATTATTTAGCCACTTTGGCCAACTTTTAGCCATCTTTTAACCACTTTGGCCATTTTTTAAACACTTTGGCCATTTTTAGCCCCTTTGGCCATTTTTTAGACACTTTGGCCATTTTTTAGACACTTTGGCCATCTTTTAGCCACTTTGGCCATCTTTTAGCCACTTTGGACATCTTTTAGACACTTTGGCCATCTTTTAGCCACTTTAGCCATCTTCAGAGAGTAAAACTGTGTTTAAAAAGAGTGGCTGTTAGCTTTCTTTGACGTTTCATTTGAATTGTTTTGGAGGGACATTTTTAATTTAAACCGCAGTTTTCGATATCTTTTTACAAATAATAATAAACTGGCCATCACCAGTTAGGCATGCGTGCAAGACGCTGTGTATCTCTTTTCATGGGCAGGAGCATCATTGATGGGTATCGAGAAGTTTGTAAGGTTGTGCAGCCCTGGTATTTTTATCTGAGCCCCCTAGTTTATGCACGACTTTAACTCAAATCTCTCACTATATGACGCAAATTCGGCTAAAATGCAAGGCCCTGGTATACAACGCATATTAGACAGACTATCATGGTGGGTACGTTGGGATCCGTATAAAGTAACCCTACAAAGGGTACCCCAGGATCACTTTGATAGCGCCCTGCTCTCTCGCACAATAATAATACTACTAATAATAATAACAGTAATAATTGGTATGAACACCACCCGGACCCGGTTACGTTGGTATGAACACCACCCTGACCCGGTTACGGAGATAGGACTTGTTACAATTTTGTGGGACTACACAATACCCACAGACAGAACAATCAAAGTTAACCGCCTAGACATTGTTATTAGAGATCGCACACAAAAAAGGTGCCTCCTTATTGATATGGCAGTACCTGCAGATTGCAATGTATCTTTGAAGATCTTCAAAAAGCTATCAAAATACAAGGACTTTGAAATCGAAATCTCGAAAATGTGCCACATGGGAACATCAACAATCCCTGTTGTAGTTGGAGCTCTTGGATTGGTCGGAAAAGATTCCAATAGACTCATTGAAAGGATTCCTGAAAACCCATGCCTTAAGAAATACAAAAAATTGTTCTCACGAGTACAGCTCACACCATACGAAGGACTTTATCTATGTAAAATATGTGTGTTGATGATACCATTTCTGACCTTAGGTCTCTGGTCGGGACCCGGAAAGAAATTACAGAAAATAAAATAATAACAATAATACATAGTATTTGAAATGTATTTCAACAAAAAACGTGGAATTGGCATGTTATGAAAGTGTTCTAACATTTAACGGCAATATCCCCGTGTCCTCCAATCAGTTTTATGTGATGTATTATGGTGACCGTTAATAGTTAAGTATAATTCAAGACTTCAATGTTAAAATAAAAGAGTATTTAATTACAACCGCAAATAAATACTTAAGAAGAACAGAAAAGTAAAAGTCAACCAAAGATAAGTAACCATTTCAGTGAATACCTTGTTAGTAGCACAGCTCGGCTTAATGTCCGGTAAATCCTAAATCAAAACTCAAATCATCAACGCACAATAATTCACACTAATTCGACTGGATAGTTCCACTTAATCACTTATCCACTCAATAATCACTCCAGTCAGTAGCCTGACACCGCTA
>OZ038486.1:12539676-12624676 GCA_964036315.1 Acanthosepion esculentum | reverse complement strand
GATAGATAGATAGATAGATAGATAGATATGAACAGAATTGGATAGATAGATAGATAGATAGATAGATAGATAGATAGATAGATAGATATGAAAAAGTTAAGGATAGATAGATAGATAGATAGATAGATAGATAGATAGATAGATAGATATGAAAAAGTTAAGGATAGATAGATAGATAGATAGATAGATAGATAGATAGATAGATAGATAGATAGATAGATAGATAGATAGATATGAACAGAATTGGATAGATAGATAGATAGATATGAACAGAATTGGATAGATAGATAGATAGATAGATAGATAGATAGATAGATAGATAGATAGATAGATAGATAGATATGAACAGAATTGGATAGATAGATAGATAGATAGATAGATAGATAGATAGATAGATAGATAGATAGATATGAAAAAGTTAAGGATAGATAGATAGATAGATAGATAGATAGATAGATAGATAGATAGATAGATATGAAAAAGTTAAGGATAGATAGATAGATAGATAAAAAGAACGGTTTCAATTTCTGATGATATCCAAATGCGTGGCAATACTCTTCGGAAAGTTATGAACAGCTATTCGTCTGTTCCCCTGTTCTGTTAAATATAGGCCACTGGTTTAGCTTTCCCAAGAAGACCAGGCAATTTATAGAAATGTAAATAAATCAGTTGCGAGTCAAGATTGCTTACATCCTGAAGGGACATAGAATTTTTATTTTTAAATTATATTCGGAGGGAGCCTAACCGCGGAGTAACTGTTAACTTAGTCTGGTTGACAATGAATAGTGAGTTCGATCCGCACTGAGTGTCTCATATTTATGTAGTATGTACCGTTCCAGAATAGGCATTGCACTCATTGCACCTCAGAGAAGCCAGATGCATGGTTGACCTGAGAGACTACTTCCTGGCCGGCGAGTGCAGAGTCTCGTGATCGACACAGCTGCAACTGTGGTGCACGCACACGAAAGAGTCGTATTACACACACACACACACACACACACACACACACACACATATATATATATATATATATGTATATATATATATATATATATATATATATATATATATATATATATATATATATATATATATATATATATATATATATATATATATATGTAAACATACATATAACGAACTATTTCTAATTCTAACAGTTGAAATATAATCCTTGAAAATGGCTAAATGTATAGCCGAAAGCGCTCGGATAAAAAGAACATTCGGACAGTTTTTATATAATTTATCATCTGAAAAGAAAAACATTAGATCGCACGAGAAATTATATAAAAAACTAAATAAAAGCACCTTGTCAATCGTTTTTAATGACATATATATATATATATATATATATATATATATATATATATATATATGATTGAATAAATTACAAGAATGGAGATGGGAAGTCTCTATCACACATCGTAGACGAGAATACAATGTCCACGTTTCGGATGAAGGCCTCAAGGCTGCCTCACACACACTGTCTGACATTAATTGATGGAGTTGTATAACATGTCATGTTAAATATGGGAGATTAAATCTCGTGCTATCATGCCAACGTCATCATTACGTTTATGACCCTTTGCCAAAACTTTGCTACACTTAATAAATAACTAATTTAATATTTGAGTGACTTGTTGTGGGTTAACAAGCAAATCTTGTCAATTATTGCTATAGAATAGCGAGTTAAAATCCATTGTAGTCCTATTCATATTATATTTGCACTGTTCACACACTAAGTGTATGAAGATATCTTATTTGTTTTGTCTTTATATAAAAATCAAAATTTTAACGTATTTTTTTAATAAATCATAACTGTGATATATTAGGGTGTTCGGAAAGTCATTACGCATTTCATCGATATTAATAAAAACATTCTTGAAGCTTTATACATAAAACAGTTGAAACCTAACCTGAAAAAAATAAACTATGAAATCTCCACAAATATTCTTGAATGCCTATAATTTATAACAGAAGCCATTGATTTATACCAACGACTTCCCATACTTAATACTTCTTGCGTTCACTCTCGCGTAGTTATATGTGACGTCACGAGTTGTGACGCGATTTTTGCTTCCGCGTCTCGTATACACGAGTTTGTTGTTGCTTTGAAAGTTTTCATGCGGCAAAGGCTGACTAGAATTAGAATATTTCATAAATGGCAGAACATTCAGAAATGAAATATTCTAGTAATTGAGACACACACACACACACACATATATATATATATATATATACACACACACAAACATATATATACACACACACACATAGATATACACACACACACACATATATATACACACACACATATATATATACACACACGCACACACACACACATATATATATATACACACACACATATATATATACACACACACACACATATATATATATACACACACATACATATATATATATACACACACACACACACACACACACATATATATATATATATATATATGTCTCAATTACTAGAATATTTCATAAATGGCAGAACATTCAGAAACAAATTGAAAAGTATTTCAATCCATTTTTAGGGGCGAAAAACCAGATTTCTTTAAACGTGGAATCAATAATTTGCCTTTCTTTTGGGCTACAGACGTTGAAAACGAAGGTCCTTACATCTTGGACAAATAATTAAAAAAAAAACTTATATTTATTTTTATATCTTCTCTGGTAAAACGTCGTTACTTTTGGAACACCCTAATATAAAGAACAATTTTTCGATAATAGGCAATTTGCTCTTTTTTGTGTATCTTGTATTTTTTGTTATCACGGATTTTATAAGTAGTTAAATGTAGATGATAGAGTTCAAATAATAATAATAAATTTGGTTTGGTTAACCGTACATCAACTTATGAATCATTTAATACCGAAATTTTATTTTCTTGTGAGCTTTGGTAAAAAAAAATTTTAAATTTCAAAAATGTATTGCTGGTATTTTTTTCTAATTTATTTTCATATTTTTATGTTTTGACCCTAGTTTGGGGAATCACTATTTCCCCATAGCTGGGGCCCTAACAGGGGTTACCACGCTCGGTCGGGGTGGACATGTGAACGACAGTAATTAAGAGTTGTTTCCTTGCTCCACAAAATCTCCCGATCTTGCTGCCGTTTGTTGTTTATCGTCAGGGCGACAAATAATGATACGGTTCCCTTCAAAGCTGATTATTAGCTTCAGCTCAAGCCAACAATTCTTGCCGACAAATCATCTTTTTACCAGATGAGCTACGACAGTTTCACTGTGTATATTTATTTGACGTGAGAAATGCCTTTTACAAGTCATTAATTTGTGTCTTTGTCTGGCATACCAGCCGAGAAGTAAACGTTCTTCTTGATTTCTTCAAGCCGAGACACCTATGCTCTTTAACCAATCCTGTTCGTAAAATGACATCACCAATCAATCATTTTTACGAAATGTCGTTTTCCCAGCCTAAATATTATGTCGGCAACAATTCATGCTATTTTTTTTTCGGTAAGAAAACTCTTCTCTTGTAACCTTATTTCAGTTTTTGTTTAACCGGCAAAATACGCGGTTCAACTTGCGAGAAGCCACCGAGATAGCGCCCTGGTTAGTCTGCAGAGAGAGAGAAGCTATAAAATCAGTGGCTGGTTATTCCGCACAGGAACACCAAAAGAATTCATTAAAATTCGTTCGAAAACTGACAGCAGAAAAAAAGTGAAAAAGTCTTTTAGGCTACATAGCTGTTTCTCTTTATATATCCACACGCGCGAACACACACATACATATATATATATATACATATACTTTATTTTAAGATAGCATAAATGCAATCACGTTTCGGTGTGTATTAACACATCGGGTGTTAACGCCTGATGAGGTGTGTTAATACGTATCGAAACATGATTGCATTTGTGTAGCGTTTTTGACATGTTTTTGAATGTAATATCCTCAAATAATGAATATTGCTCTACTTTTGTATTGAGCCCTCTTTTAAATATAATCAAAACTTTGTTTCAGACAAGAAAAAAGGATTGACCATTGTATTTCTAACGGCTACCCTTATAATTAATGTGCTCGTTATAAAGATACTGCGCAGTAATAATAACAAATAAAATTAAAGTTGAACATTTGTATGTGCTTGCAAGCTCAGCAAACACACACACACACACACACATATATATATATATATATATATATATATATATATATATATATATATATATATATATATATGTAGGAGGAAGATAATTTTTTATGCATCAAGAACAATCTCAAGGACAAAAACATGACAAATTGAAAAAAGTTTTCGTGTAATGCGTTTCGTCCTTTAGGACTTCATTGGACTAAGTTTACAAATATATATATATATATATATATATATATATATATATATATATATATATATATATATATATAAGGTTGGTTCAATAATTTCAATTGTGTTCTTTATTTTAAAGCATCATTATTAAGTTAATAAAATATTTATATTAATTTCTATGACCCTTTCAGAAAAATGGTGTATTTTTTCACAAAGAACTATTCTGATTTTGATTCAATGAATTCTTCAAGGAATCTGTTGATATTTTCAGTTAGTATCGAAACATAAAAGGCCTGCAATATCATGCAACCAAAAAAAAAAGCTCAGCTATTTTGATGTTCATAAAAATTTAATTTCTCTTCAAATGTCTCATTCAAACGAGGTAGTGCCTTCATATATCAGGTTGTCGGATTCCCAATTAATTCGTAATTGGAAAAATTCTTTTTAACATTTTTCTACTGCAAATTTTGTTTAGATTGAGATTTTAAAAACTTCTTTTTTAGAAAAGAAAATTATCCATTTTGAATTCCTGTAACAAATCCATTTCATTTCAGGCGTGGAGGTTCCAGTGTTTGAAATAATGTTTGGTAAATTCTAGCTGGAAAGAAAACCCTACTTTTTATAGGGATATTACATTTACACTAGTTACATTATTCAGACTATTGTCCACATCTTTGTTGCCATATTTATCACAACGTTTCGGCCGTTGTACGCTCCAGCCTTCTTCGGGTGGTTGGAATGTCGAACTGAACCCTTTATTTCGCTCACTGGGGTAGACTGTTCTAGTTCCACGTGCCATGACTAATGAATGTCATTTATCAGTTATCTCCTGTTAATTCGCCTCTCCAGCATGGCTTGTAGAACTAGAACAGTCTACCCCAGCGGGCGAAATAAAGGGTTCAGTTCGACATTCCAACCACCTGAAGAAGGCCGGAACGTACAACGGCCGAAACGTTGTGATGGCAACGAAGATGAGGATGATAGTCCCTGCAATGTAAATAGTGTACATAATACCTCATCTTAGAAATATAGACGGATATTACATTTGTGTTCTTTCTTTTTATGTGCTATGTCCTGTCAGGACGTAGGCGATCATGGCTCTCCACATCCTTCTATCCCTTGCAGCTCTCAACAAGTTCCTTCCATCTGCTTCCTCCCCCAGACCACGTTCTGTCATCAACCTGCCCAAGTTCGCCACTTGTAGAAGGACGAATAGAAAGAATATAATAGCTTTATGAGTATGAAGAAATTGTATTATTCGTTGTCAGCTTTTTGGTTTTCTATCACGCAAAAAGAAACACAAAGAAAAGAACCGACCCTAGTATGTTTGTGTGTTCGATGGCGGTAGGCAACTGCTGCTAGTAATATCACTACTACTCCTCGTACTAATATCTGTTATTTCTGAGATAATGTATTATGTACACTGGGGTAGACTGTTCTAGTTCCACGTGACATGTTTAATGGATGTCAATTATCAGTTATCTCCTGTTAATTTTTTCCCTCTGAAAGTTCTCCACTGCCTTAACCTTGAACTCACACTCTTTGGGTCCTGTCACTGGATCTAACCAACGCCTTTATCCACTGTGTCATGTGTCCTTGGGGACATCCATTAAACATGGCACGTGGAACTAGAACAGTCTACCCCAGTGAGCGAAATAAAGGGTTCACTTCGACATTCCAACCACCTGAAGAAGGCCGGAGCGTACAATGACCGAAACGTTGTAATAAATATGGCGACAAAGATAAGGACAATAGTCCGAATAATGTAAATAATATCCATGTACTAAGTTGGTGAAAAATCACTCTGAATGAAAATGTGATTTGTGTATGTAAATGAGTGAGAGAAAGAGAGAGAGAGAGAGAGAGGTGGTGGGCGCCGTAGATTAAGAGAAATAGAGAATAGGAGTTGAAGGTGTAAATAAAATTATAATTATGCAAATGGATATAGTACATAAAGTCATAATCGCTATCGCTTGAAGATCTTATCTTTACCTCGAAAAGCGTAGAATGGCGCCATAAGCCAACAACTTCATCCTCGACGCCATCTAGACGTTAAAAGTTTTTTTTTCTTTCACCATCAAAACAATAGAAATAAATTCTTGCTGAAAACTGAACTGGTTGATTGGATAGGTGTTTGTAAAATAATGATTGGACGAAGGAAATTAATTTTATTTTGTTGAGAGGGAACGAATGCAAAACATGTATAATACGTTTTTCGCTTTTGATTGTTAATTTCATTTTCTCTTTATATTTTCAATCTTGATGTGAAAAAAGTAATTCTTTTGTGTCGCCATGACTCATTCTATTACTTCTACTGCCATCAGCGATGTCATAAATAAGACGATTATTATCAGACGATGGCCGAGTGGTTAGAACGTTGGCATTCTGACCATGAGACCCCGGTTCGAATCTCACCATGGTCGAATTGTCAGAAAGGAGACTTCCTGGAAGGGTCGATACCAGCGTGCGGCACTTTTGGAATGTGCCTGAAAACCATACGACGAGTTGACCCAGGACCTGTGAGAGAAATTTGGTAGACGGAACCCTTGGGGGCCGTCGATAGCTGTGCTAGCACAAAGTCACATGTCATCGTGGCTGAGGGCTTGAGCGTGCCGACCTTGTTCAAATTGATGATCACGCTAGATACCACGCTCTTTCCCAGAAACTGTAACTAAGGTATGCTCATCATAGTTGCAGTATAAACCACAGGTGGGCTCTGTTGGGCGTTTAACAAACACAAATACGCCTGAGCAAGCGTCTGCAATACGGATTGGCGAGCCGCCCTAGTAGACAGGTAACCTTTAATACGAGTGGCCAGCTATACTATACTATTATATATATATATATACATATTACAATGAATCATTCTTACAAAAAGTAGATTAGTAAAGTTAATGATATAATCTTTACTAATCTACTTTTATGTATGAATGATTCATTGTAATATAAAATTGAACTGCACCACATATTTGATATATATATATATATATATATATATATATATATATATATATGTGTGTGTGTGTGTGTGTGTGTGTGTGATAAATTGAAATCGAGTCTATTGCATTCACTTTCGAACTAATACCTTTGGAAAAGGGAAGAATACATCTTTTCTACTCGCAGCTGTAGAGAAATAGCAGGGTAAACAGAACTCCCTAGTCTTAGGTGCCACACAGGTCAAAGAGAAAAATTACTCTGAATTCAAAAGTGTTGAAAAAGCCTCAAGAAACCACTTCACAATCTTCTACCGTCTGCTCTTGGTTAAATAAAAGGTCAAACTGAGCACTCTAGCCTTGGGTAACAGCCAGTTTAAGAGAAGGGCTATGATGAATTCAGACCGTAGCGAAATCAACGGGAAACCTTTCCGATATCTTCTTCCAACTTGCGATGGTTAAATAGCAGGGCAAACTGAGCTTTCTAACCTTTAGTGGCAAGTAGTCTAAGAGGAGAAGGAGAAGGACTGCTATTAATTCAAAACATCCAAGAAGGCAACACTCCACTATCTTTCCCAAGGAGACGTGGCGATACCCAAATAATAAACAAATGGAATTTGTGAAGAGCCATGATCCGCTACGTTCCGAAGAGATCTGGTATTTTAATCTAACGAAGTAAAAGCCATAAAACTGGGACGGGAAGTTCTTCCACGTGCATCTCTTTCTCCAGACTTTCAATTATTTGTCCCTCACATACGACTCACCTTCTCTGGTCAATAAGTTGAAAAATATCGAAATATTCATCAAAGAATTCATCGAACCAAAAATGGAATCGTTTTCTTATAATGCAATACACAGTTTGACAAAATATTCGCATAAAGTCAGTGAAAGCTACGAAAAATACTTTAATACCATGAATTTATGGGAATAAAAGATTTTGGACAAAAACAGATTTTGTGTAGTTAGCTTACTTTAACCCAAGGACAACAATTATCGATTTAATAACAAGGCTCGAACTCACACTGTCGAATTGAACAAGATTGCTTATAAACTAAGGTTAGCTTAGACTGAAACAAGGCCACTCTTTTGGGGTAACCAGTCAGGACTGAACTCGCAACACTAGCGAAAGGGTCTACAGGTCGTATTTGCAGATGATTGCGCTATGATATAAAATCAGAACCAAATGTGGACATTTGCTTGTCAGCGTGTGTGTGTACATGTGTGTGTATATCTTGTGTCTGTGTGTGTGCGCGCGCGCATGCTCACTGCCCACATGCTTTAGAGATTGTTGATCCATCTGGTATAAACGAAGTATGGAGTTAAAGGTTTGTTTTCCTTATCTTCCCCACCCACCCTCATGACGTCACTTCCAAATGAGCCATTTGTAATGTTACTAATTTGGCACAAACACGACTTTCACCGAATATTTCAAACCTCCCCAAATTATTGGTGTCTGCAAGTCCGGAAATAAAAATAATTTTAAAGAATTTAATTATATCTAAAAAAAAAAAAAAAATTAAAAAAATATCTGTTGGTCCTCAGTACTCCACGAACCAACAACAGTGGTTGTTAGTTTTGTTAATATTTCGATTCATTATTCACATCATCAAAAGAGCATTTTTCTGTCCGAATTTCTGGGATGAGGAGTTGTTGATTACATTATTTATACTCGAATTATTGTTTGCATCTTTGTTGTTTATAACGTTTCAGCCGCTGGACCTCCAGTCTTCATCAGGTGTTTGTCAATTCAGGTAGCCGTCTGGGAATTTCGCATTGAACACTTTATTCAATCTACGACAATGGATTGTTCTCGTTCTCCTGACCTTGTCTGGAGATGTCTAGTCTAGTTCTTGTTTAGTATTGATCGGTTGGAAATTCACTTACGGTTACCCGGATGGACAAGCACCTAATGAAGGCCGAACGGTACAACAGCCAAAACGTTGTGATAATATCAGCAAAAGTGAGGGCAACAGTCCGAGTATAAATAATATAAAGAAGATTATAAAGATAAATTACCTTTTCTGCCAAAACATATGAGTTTATACAGCAGTAAAACCAGAAATAGAATCGAGACGACAATAAATATATTGATATCAGTTAGTTATGCGTGATACACACTTAGGCGATCATGTATCTTTCGACACATAACTGACGAGGCAGATTTTTTCCCCGCAGTTGGTTGCTATTTCTTTCTGTGGTAGACCAGTTGGCATTCAACGCTGTAGAACCCAGTCTGTCCTGCTATTTACCCATAGCTGGGGGGAGAAGAAGAGGATTCATACCTTTCACAAGGGTATCAGCACGTAAGTGAATGTAATGGATTAGACGGGAATTCGAATTTGTCATTATAGCATCTAAAACAAAAGGTATAGATGTATGATATTGATAAGCATATGATACATCTAATAACAATTTTAATTTTTTAGAATTTATACATATATATATATATATATATATATATATATATATATATATATATACGATCGCAAATAGCGTGACACCCAGGGTCACAAGCTCACATCAACCCAACTAAATATGTTAGCTCTATCACTGAAATTGAGCGCTTTCCAATAAGTACCGCGCATAAATAATATATAAATGATATTTATAAAAATTGCATATATATATATATATATATATATATATATATATTTTATATATATATATATAAAAGTATCTTTAAGTATACAAGTACTTTTTGACGTTAATAAAAAATTTAAATAAAAAAAACCCAAGCGACATGCATTTAACAGATGTCAGAATGCGTTGAAAAATACACCCCTACCCTCCCTAAACTTAACTTCTTTTTCGAACGTAACTCCTAATTGGTACAACAATAGTTAATAAAAATGAACACGCTACCTCCCCTGTCTGAATGATTGGATTTCTCTGTATCCTTGGAAACAGGAAATTATGAATTTATATGTGCGTTTAAAACTCAGTAATTTTAAAAATAAGTTATTTCAATATTCGCTTGAAGATGAAACGGAAGTAATGATTTTAATTTAATTATATAATTAAATTTGAAGATTTTAGCTTCCATTTTTGAAACATGGTTATCACTGTGCCGCGAAAAATCATATTTTAAATCAGTTAATTTATAATATTTATGCTCTGTAAATTTACATTGAGCACTGTTTTGTAAAAATAAAAATAAAAAATATCAATAAGAACACCGGATTATATATTTTACTGTTCTTTCTTTTTATTTATATATATCTATATATATATATATATGTGTGTGTGTGTGTGTGTGTGTGTGTGTGTGTGTGTGTGTGTGTGTGTGTGTGTGTGTGTGTGTGTGTATTAAAGAGAAAAGAAAAGCCGCAAACGTTTAGGAGTTTTTGTATATATTATACTTTATTTTACGTACTTTTTGCTACATAGGTTTCGGTTCTTGTGATTTTCATTAGGCAAAGAATGGTTGTTTCCACATATTATTTAAAGGAATTATTTGTTTTCTTATGTCTAACCATTGTCTTTTGTATGTGGTAAAAATCCAAATTCTTCTTGGACTGGTGACAAAAACATTCCTTTGCTTAAGGGGTAATAAAACAATTAGGATCGGTCAGAGAAAGGGGAAGGAATGAGGTCTTTGTTCTTATCTTTATATGTCCTCTGTGACTTTTTAAACCTTTCTCCATTTTTGTGTATTGTGTATATGTATGTGTTTGCTAATATGTGTATATATATTCTTTCTCAATACATATATATATTATTTTATGACAAGGAAATAGTATATATACACACACACTTTGTATGGTGTATAGAGTTCCTGTGTGTGCGTGTGGTCCATATAGTGTGTTTGTTTTTGCCAATATGTGTGTATATATTCGTTCTCAATACATATATACAATATATTACATTTTTATAAAGAAATCTATACAGTAACTATATGTATTTTATTCGGTGTGTTTGTGTGGGCAGTATTGTCCAACTAGTGTGTGTTTGCCACTATCTATGTTTATGTGTGGGGGTTGTGATTTGCCTAATGCTGATTTAAATTTGTCTATGAAATTTTAACCATTCATCGCCTGATGAAGGTCACAAGACCCGAAACACGTGTAGCAAAAAATATGTAAAATAAAGTATAATATATAAAAAAATTAACATTATATCCAAAAACATTTGCGTTTTCTCTTTTCTCTTTTAAATATACACTTTTCTCTGGTTGGAACAACTATAATCTCTACATTATATATATATATATATATATATATATATATATATATATATACTAGCAGCATTACCCGGCGTTGCTTGGTTTTATTCAAAAACAAAATCACGAACCTCACCCAATCTGTAAAGTTAAAATAAAGAAGATTTTTCTTTAGTGCCTCTTATTTATATGTCGAAAAATTATAATGGCATGAAGAGTGAAAACATTTATAACAGGAGAAAGTTGTTTTTTACAGAAGCAAAGAATATACTATAAATATATAAAAAATACTGCTACAAAATACACTTGAAAAGCAATTGAGGCTTCAAGGGGGTTATAGGGTCATCCTGGGGTCCCCTCATGCATTTTTAAAAATCTGACAACCGATTTCTATCTCATTGTAAGAGCGTAACAAAAATGCAAAATCGAAGCAATTTGAATTTTTTTGGGTCCCTTTGGGGCACCCTGGGGGTCCCAGTGTCGAAAGAAACGAAAATCAATATAGCGTATAATAAGCGTGACAGTAAGTTACATGCACTTATGAAGTTTCATTAAAATCGGCCTTAGGGTTTCGACTTCAAGTCTGAAAGTTTAAAAACAACCAAACTAATGAAAATCCCCATTTAAACATTATATTTATCGAATATCGGTTATTGATTTTTGAAAAATGACTCATTTTTGCCCAGACACAACACAAACACACATACACACACATAGTCAGTTTTATATATATATATATATATATATATATATATATATAGAGAGAGAGAGAGAGAGAGAGAGAGAGAGAGAGAGAGGCAAAGAGTATGTATACACACTTCAGAAAAGAAAAAACTGTCTTTCGTAGTTTTATCAAACTACTGTTGACTGCAGTAGGATATTTTCCCGGCAGATGGTATTACATTGAGAGCTCTTAAACAAGAAAGTGAAAATGCATGTGCAGCAATCCCACTGGACGTTGCCGAAGCTGCAGTTCGCCATATTAATAAATGTCTAGAGGCTAATGGCCACCATTTTGAGCATCTCCTGTGACTGTAGAGTTCAAAGATAACGTGTAACACTTTTTTGGGTGGACTCTGTATATATATATATATATATATATATATATATATATATATATATATATATATATATATTAAAGAAAAACAGACCACTTTAAGGGTCCATTGTAATAATTTATTTCACCAGAGAATTTTATTTTTCTCTGAATCTTCAGACTTCACTTTGAAACGAAAAATGAAATAAAATTTACACATTTGACGGGCAGTATTAAGCTTATATAAGTTGACATAGAGGGTGGTGAGGAATAGTGTGAGAGACATGGTCGAGTTTAGAGAGGGAAGGGAGAGTTTTAAAATTTATTTTCTTTTTATTATAATACTTAATATTGAGGAAAGAAGGTGGGTAAGGATCAGACAATGACCTATTTAATCGGTCAACTCAACGGAAATGGTATGGGGAAAGAAAAGGAGAATACAATACAATAAAACCGTAACTTTTATACAGAAACTTGAAGCGACAATGATATAGTACTATTGAAAAATGTTAAGAATATCATGAACAGAACATGTGAGCAACTAAGAAGTCTTCAGGAAAATAAAAACTACAAGAACATTCATAAGTACAATCAAAAAGTGTTATGGGAACTTATAATAATAATGGACTATTCCGGACATCATAAATACTGCGCCTCACGAGGGATCAGCAGTTCAGAGAGTCAGACAGAGTCAGAGTCGAGAGTCAGACGATTACTGTAAGACATTGGAATAGTGATACTTGTCGCGACAACATAGTTAACTCTAACCAAACCTGATTGTCATTACTAATACTTCTACTTCTTTGTACATATTCTGTTTGTAATATATCTGTGTTATTCCATACCTGTGTTCGAGTTATTCTTCATTGGTTCTACCTTGGACCATCACCGTGGTACAAGGAACCTGGACCATAACAAAAAGAAACATCTGAAATTTCTCAGCTACATAATAAGGAAAGAAGGTCTATAGAATTTAACACCCACAAGGCGTATTGAAAAAAAGCGGTGGGGAACAATGAACAACCTACTTGATAAGTGTGTGTGAATGGGTGGAAGGACAGAGACAAAGGGTGATAGTAAAAAGTAAAAAATCACCTCGAGTAACAATAGACGGGAAGTTTTGGAGGGCCATGAGCTGGTACCAAGATTATAGTGGATCTATTAATTTTATAAAGTAAATGTCTAGAAAAAATGACAATGTATTCTGATAGAATTTTAAAAGATAATTTTCATAATTAATTTCGATTTCTTTCTTCTTTTTTGTCCGAAACTCTTTTTCTTTTGCATTTGATTCCTTCTGTCTTTTATCTTAGGTCCCTGTTTATTCTATCGTGTCAAGCGTGTTAACGCCGAAAGTCATGAACCCAGTGTACCCTTGCCACACTCATGCTGTGTTTTTGTACCAAACTTGATTCATTGCTAACCATGAATTTGTTTACAAATTATTTGGCACCTTCTACCTTGCCAGCTTGAACACCTGTCCATATGAAGAAGGGGGGATCAATTTTCAAAGGCCATGCATCGTGAGTTTAATATCCATTCGGTGCGCTGTAACTAAGGCAATGAACTAGATTAGGTTTAATGAAAGTCTTGCTGGCTAGTTACCAATATCCTTAGTGCATTTCACTCTATTGTATCTTAGTCTCCAGATAGAGTTTAGGGTTTTCATTGCACACACATTCTCTATCTCTCTCTCCACTCCTTATCCGCGGTTTCAGATTTCCGCGGTCATCTGTAGAAATGGCTTCAGAGTAAAAGAGCTATACTGGCAACTAAGCTATACCAAAGAGTTTTTTTTAAATGATCAGAATAATTGATTTTTTTTCAAGTGAAGATTGGCGAATATTGTCAGAAGGTTTTTGCGAAACTTCCCAGCGATCTTTTGGAAAACTGGAAACTGAAGGCATTGTTATGAAACCGATTTTATTTCAGGAAACATTTGCGCACACTTGACATAAATGAACAACAGAAATTCTTGCTAGAAACGGCAAATGTCTATGCATTGTTATGCACCCCCTACGCATACAGAAGACCACCGTAGTATTTGGTTTCAATTATTCGCAATCAAATCTAGAAATTAACAATTTCTAACTTTAAATTAATAATGTCCCCAAAGTGATCCCGCCAATTCAGACATCCAATAGAAAAGGTATAAAGCGATTTCTTTAAGTAAAAAAGGTAAAAATGTCTAGACAAGAAAACGAAAGATAAAAATCCTATGCTGTAGTTGCTAATATCTACGATAAGAACGAATCTTCTCTATAAGGGTTAACGACAACATCACGTTAAAACACCGGTTCCCGTACGATCACCATAGTTAAGCAACGTCGAGCCTGGTCAGTACTTAGATGAGTGGCCACTTGAGAATAACAGGTGCTGTAAGCTCGGATGGGAGGGTAGTATGGCTTACGGCCACATCACGTTGAAACACCGATTCCCGTACGATCACCGTAGTTAAGGAACGTCGAGCCTGGTCAGTACTTAGATGGGTGGCCACTTGAGAATAACAGGTGCTGTAAGCTCGGATGGGAGGGTAGTATGGCTTACGGCAACATCACGTTGAAACACCGATTCCCGTACGATCACCGTAGTTAAGCAACGTCGGGCCTGGCCACTACCTCGATGGGTGACCGCTTGGAAATCAAACGTTAGATGACAAAATCCATCCTCTTCCCAACTCCCCATAACTCACTGAGCACAATCTGAGTAACATTTTCATCCCAGCATGGGACGTCTCAAAAGTTATCAAAAGCCTTGACCCTAAGGAAGCTACTTAAGCATATCAGCCCGGAATTATCCCCAATCATTGTGAAGTTATTTAACCGCTGCTTGAAGGAGAAACCTTCCCCAGCCTGTAGAAAGTGTCAAGTGGAGATGTGCGGGTGGTATAAAAGACAATGGTTCGGAATTGTTAATCGGAGAGCAGAGTTCGAATTCCCGTTGGTTTCGTCATATTCATTTACGCTCAAATTTTCTCAATTTTCTATGTCATTTTTATTAGCGTTTGTTATTCTAGATATTTTTATTAATCTCTTATTGTGCCAGATTTATTTAATCTATCACAGGTGTGTGTATAAGAGAAACGTATTATATTTGCAAGTGTTCAGTTCTATCCGCGATTTCACGTATTAATGAATATGTGAAATCGCGGATCGTGGGGGCCGTGGAACATATATCTCACATACAGGGAAGAAACCACAATATTAGAATATATATATTTGTATATTTAGCTAAAGATACCCATGGTCGTTTATGACCGGCGGAAATCTTATAAGGGTGTTTCATTAAGATGGATCAAAGTCAGCATTAAATAAATCAGTGTTATTGGTGAAAATTTATGTATTTCTCTATTGGATCATGTTATTTAAGTCATGGCAATTATGTACAAAAAATAATATCGCCTACATGTCCGCCAAGGCTTCGACAGCACACCTCCACTCGATGGTCAAAATTTTTAATGACGTCTCTGCATAGTTGCTCCTCGATCTCACCAATATGCTTTATTATCTCATCCTTCAGCTGTTGAATTGTTGTTGGCTTGTTGGCATAGACCTTACTTTTGAGATGACCCCCAAAGGACGAAATCTAAAGGCGTCAAGTCGCACGGTTGTGATGGCCAATTGACTTCGCTGTTTCGAGAGATGATGCGACCTGGGAACTTCTCATTGCATTTCTTTTTGAACGTCCATTTTCATAATAGGCTTCGATAACTTTAACACGTTGTTTGATTGTTAATCTTTCCATGGTTGAAATTGCCAAAGACTTAAGCTGTTAAATCTGAAAGAAAAAGAAAAAAATCATTAGACGCTTAAACTTAATTCACATTTAAAATCGGTCCAAGTTATTGGAACACCCTTTACAATGATACCCAACTTTATACGGAAGACTAGTCCGTCTATTTTTCTATGTATCTTCATATCTATCTATCGAAGACAGGTTTTCCTCCGTCCTGGGTAAGACGATAAACTACGTCCAACATAAAAACTTCTAATCAGGAGGTTTTGAGGTGTGTGGATCCACCTCTTAATTGCTGGCGTTCCCAGGTTCACTCTGACCCGGGGTGTTAGCACCTGTTAGGGTCCCAGCTATGGGCAAATAGTTGACACTCAAACTTGTGTAAAAATAGGTTTTAATACCAGAAATACTTTGCAATAAAAAAATTACCAGCAATAATTTTTGAAGGAAAAATTATTATCAGGATTACTTTTAAAAAATACCAGCAATACAAACAGCTATAGATTCTTTGGAAAAAATATGACCAGCTATAGATTTCTTCAAGGAAAAATATTCCCAGAAATAGATTTTTGAAGAAAAACATATTAACAGCAATAAAAATTTTGTTGCCATTGAGGTTGATATACCGTAAAATAAATAAAACCAAACCAAACAGGTTTTCCCAATTCAAATAATCGGCACAAAACAACCTTCCTACGACTAGTAGTAAAGTTCCTACGACTGGAAGTAAAGTTCGTACGACTAGTACTAAAGCCTTATAAAATCTGCAATGGTTACTAGGAATACATATCTCTAGTTACATATATTTACTTATTTCCTCTGCTCCCTCCCTCTCTCTCTCTCTCTCTCTCTCTCTCTCTCTCTCTCTCTCTCTCTCTCTCTCTCTCTCTGTCCTATCTATCGACTGACCGATGATCATTACCTCTCACCCTGTTCATATTTATTTTCTCTTCCCTTTTCCACACTCCCTGCATTTTTCTCTTTCTTCTACACCCCGTTTCTCTCCTTTGCTTTTCAACAGTTTCTCTCTCTCTCTCTCTCTCTCTTTCTCTTTTCAATGGTCTCTATTTTACTCCCTGCATCTTTCTCTCGCTCTTTTCACTCTCTTTTCTACACTCCCTCCATTTTTCAAACTATCCCCTACCCACTTCCCTTTCTACCACTTATTCTACTTCTTTAACATTCTCTTTCTTCGACTCTCTCAACTTTTCACTCCCTCTTCTTTCTGTCACAACACCTCTTTCTCCCACTTCTTCTTCTTCCCTTACTCCCACTTATTCAACTTCTTTCTCCTCACTACCTTCTTGAATTCCCTACTCTTCTCCTCCTACTCCTACCCCTTCATATTCTCTCTTCTGTGTTGTATCTTCAGGTCTCACAAATGCACCTGCACTTTCTCCGCCTCACACTCTTTCTTCTTCTATCCCTTCTACCTTTTCTCTGCTTAACCCTTTTCCCTTTAGCTCTACTTCAACCCCCCGGTCTTACCACTTCTTTATATTCTCTCTCTTTCTCTTCTACCGTTTCTCCAAATCTCACACATACGCTTTCTATTACTTCTACTTTCCCGATTCCTCTACTCTCTTTCCTACACCCTCTCTCTATATATTTTATCTCTTTCTACTACTACGCCTTCCACTATTTCTTCTCCTACTCTGTATACTTCCTTCTGTTTTTCATACGTTCTTTCTTTCCCTCTCTCCCTCCTCTTCCTATCTATGACTATTTTTCTTTCTCCGACTTCCTCTTCTCAACCGCCTCTCTATTTCTTACACAACCATTCTCCCTTTCTTTCCCAATTGTTTTTCATCTAATAGACTCTCTGTTTAATTCCATTTCTGACCCTCCATTTTCCATATAAATTGCACTGGCCACAAGCATTTCCCTTCAGCTTTGCCTGTCTTTTTGACTTATCGTCTGTCTGTCTGCCAATTCAGCTATTCTTCACCTAACATATATTAAATACTCTAGAAGGCAAAGCTTGGAAGGAGACCACGCCCTTTCCTCGCCTCTTTTGTCTCGCATCATTTTTTGCCCATGTAATAAACTACTTTCGTCTCTATCACTGTCTACATCGTTTGATAAGTTAACATTAATTCCCCACTCACTCTGACCATTGCTTTTACTCTGTGTTTCTCTTCATATTCACTCCCTGTCACTCTCTTTACTCGTTCTCCTCTTCCTTAAACTCCTATAAACCTCCTTCTCTTTATTAAACGTTCACTGTCTTTCTTCTGGTTGAAAACATATGCATTTACTCCTACTCTCTTATTTTGTCATAATGTCCACTTACACTCTCTTTTCTCGTTTGTTATTTCTCGTACCTTACTCTCTATCAACATTTCATTTATTTATTTTTTTACCCCTGCTTTCATTTCTTTTCTCTTTCCTTCTCTCTTAATATGCCATTTCTCACTCCTAAACCATCCCCTCTTTGTAAACTCACTTCATATATCTTACTCTCACTCTCTTATTGGTCTCTTACGATCTTCGCCCTCTTTCTCCCTCTCTTCTCTTTAATTTTACTTTCCCTTTTTTCTTGCTTCTCTCTCCCTCTCTCTTCCCCCCACTCTCTCTCTGCTATTTGTAGATATTTTCTTTCCTTTTTGATGTCCCTTTAATTCCTTTTCTGTCTCTTATAAGCATCGTTCTTCATCCCACCTCTCTTTCTGTATTGTCTTGATTTTCATCTTTTCATCTCACTCTTAGACCTGATCCACTCTCTCTTTTTCCTTACTTCTTTTCCGTCATTTCTCTCTCCCTGCTGGCTACTTTATTTTCCTCGTCTTCTCGGCTACTTCATTTTCCTTATCCAACGATTCCATTTACTTCTACGCCATCGCTAATCCTCCTCCTATGACATATCGATCTCAGCCCTTTCTATCTTCAAGTCGAAATTGATGATTGGAGAGGAATAGTGTATCAATGTAAATAATGCACACCTGCCAATCGGATCGAAATGTTTTTTCTTTCCTTTTCATACGAATTGGAGTCGTCCATTTTAATTTGTTAATGGTAAACTCCGTTTACGTTTCACTTGTAATTTTTTATCCAACATGAAACTAGACACACAGGTACATACATATGTACACACGGGAACACATCCGTATCTACATATCTATGTACATACATACACACACACCCACATGGACATTTCTGAATACGTACATGCATAGATGAAAAAATACAAAGATTCATAGATACATGAAGATGGATATATATTCATTTATGCATAGATACAAACATTCATATGCACATACATATATAATTTTTTTTTTAAGTTAATAAAAATGAACACGCTACCACCACTTGTCTGAATGATTGGATTTCTCTGTATCCTTGGAAACAGGGAATTATGTATTTTTGCCGTGCCTTTAAAACTCAGTAAATTTAAAAAATAATTTATTTCAATATTCGCTTGACGATGAAACAGAATTAATGCTTTTAATTTAATTAAAAAATTAAATTTGAAGTTTTTAACTTCCATTTTTGAAACATGGTTATTACTGCGTAGCGAAAACACCATATTTTAAATCAGTTAATTTATAATATTTATGCTCTGTAAATTTACATTGAGCACTGTTTGGTAAAAATAAAAATAAAAAGTATCAATAAGAACACCGGATTATATATCTTACTATTCTTTCTTTTTATTTATATATATATATATGGCTTCCCATACTTAATACTTCTCGTTTTCACTCTCGCGTAGTCATGTGTGACGTCACGAGCTACGACGCGTTTTTCGCTTCCTTGGCTCATAAATAAGAGTTTGTCGCTACTTTGAGCTTATTCAAACAGCAACGGCGGACCATTATTGTGGTTTCGTATATGTGTTGTTTGATTTATTAAAATTGTCATCTTTGATAATGGCTTATGTAAGCCGAAAGCTTAGATTGGATTCAAACATGTGTCAATATGGTGTTTTCCTTTCGTCTTTCAACGATAATATGATTAAGCTTATCAGACAATACGAAAGGAACTTACTTAAAATAAATAGACAAAACTTTCATTATTACATCTCTCTATATATATACATGTGTGTGTGTGTTTACGTGTGTGCGTACGTGCTCATGCGCGTCAGATCATTAGTAAAATTTCTATTTTGACATGTTTCGTCGACGAATCAGATTTATTTTATAAAAATTAGATTTTATTTAATTTTAAACCCGTCCTTCTTTCTTTATCTGTCGTATGATTTTTGTATCCCACGTTGTATCACTACTAATTTACTAACTTACTAATTGACTAATTACAGGTGGTAACTTTGAAAACAAATGAATATATAAAGAAATAAATAAACAATGACTGAAAAAAAAACATAGATATAAACATGTATAAAGTTATAATATAAAATTAGACACAACTTGTTAGTGGAATTAATTAAAACATGTTTAAACACACACACACACACACAAACACACAAACACACACACATATATATATATATATATATATATATATATATATATTAATAAATATGGGAATATATATATATATATATTCCCATACATATATATATATATATATATATATACACACATAAATATATACACATATATATGTGTATATACACACACACACACACAAGCAAATATATATATATATATATATATATATAGATAGATAGATAGATAGATAGATAGATAGATATAGATATATATATATATATTTATGTACACACATATATATATATATATATATATATATATATATATATATATATATATATATATATAGCCTAACGATTGCGTCTAGCATAAAACAGCCTGTCGCCTCTAAGTGTTGACTTCAAAGTTCACTTTTATATTTACACACGCTCTATCTCTGATATTGGGCACTTTATCCCATAAATATAGCACACCTTAAGAGTATATTTCTTCATATATATATATTTGTGTGTGTGTGTGTGTGTGTGTGTGTGTGTGTGTGTGTGTGTGTGTGTGTGTGTGTGTTTACCTGGTGTAACACCAAAATTGTCCAAATCGTGTTCCAGCATAATTGTTCACCCTACAAAATGTTTATTATCTAAAAAACCACTAAACTAATTGAGTTTCTTTTTTCCGAGATTTCAGGTAAGACGCTTCGCCATTTCGATACCATTTGTCATAAGAATCACTGAAAAAGCCTTTGAGTTATTCAGCTAGAAAGAAAGCGGTTTGAAATTGTTTCATGTCAGACCCACTCAAGTGAGAGAGGAGAAAGTTCATTCAGGCCTTCAGTAATTGTAGCAACATTCATACTCTGGCTTCTATCTTCAATGTCTATTCAAGAACCATCAAGAGAATGGTGAATAAGTTTTAAAAAGGGGAATAGTAGAGAGGAAAGATGGGTCAGGGGTGGTCAGAATAGGAAATGAGATCATCATTTCAACTTAGAGATAAAGAGATCAATTAGAAAAGACCCAACTCAATCCATAAGGTGTTTGGCACGTAAGACTTTTTAAACTATGACAGTTCAAAAAAACGTGAAAAAAGACTTGAAAATGAAATCGTACGTGAAATGTGTGAGGCAACTTTTTACTCCAGGACAGAAAGTTAGAAGGTTAGAGGGGGCGAAGATCATCTTGAATAAGGTGGAAAATGATTCTGGAATAATACATATATATTTGATCTTTATTTCAATCCTTCATGATCTTCCGATACTTAGCTATGATTAATTAATGATGAACATGTAATTTTCTTTTATGATCGATTTTAGCTTGGAGAGTAATTATACATTCTTATTGCTAAAAAAAGAGTCCAATAGAGTTATAAAAACTCGGAGAATTCCAGTAAGATATCTTTAATCATTTCTAAGATACAACGTTTCAACTCTTAATCTAACAAATGGATAATTTTACTTTTCCACGATTTGGACAATTTTGTTTGCTGTTACAACGATATATATATATATATATATATATATATATATATATACATATATATATATATATAAAAACCAGTAAACATCGGTTTACGGTAAACAGAAGTAATAAAACCCGACGCAGATCTGCTGACGAGTACATCGAGAAAGGGAAAAAATGAATCAACCTCCTTTTCCTGTGTAAATTTCAAGGGTGGGTGCATATTGTTAAGGGACATAATAAATTGGTCCGCTTTAATCTGGTTATCGAAGAGACAAAAAGGGTCATCGACGTAACGGAAATAAACGTCAGGTTTATCAGATTTAGTAGCACACTCTCTTCCTGGAACCCAACAAAGATATTTGCTAAGATGGGCCCCAAAGGGGAACTCATCGAAACACCATCAATCTGCCTGTACATGATGCCATCGAAACTAATCTATTTATATATATATATATATATATATATATATATATATATATATATATATATATATGCAAATTTGTTAAAGTTTTTACTTTGGCATATCATACCAATATTCTATTATCCATTGTCATCAGAAACATAATGTTCATATACAAAATTTCATAAGTACAAAAATGTATCTCCCATTATTTCAATACCAAATTTTGTTTATTGTGAAAGAAAATTCTCTTTTCCTTATAGCAGCATATAATCCGCAAAACATATCAAAGTAAGACTGTTATATTGGACGTCATGGCCAGCAGGAATGAAGAACACCTGATCAAAACACGCAATCGTTGCAGAAATCGCATCGAGTACGTAATCGAAGCCGATGGCGGTTATATTGATAGACGTATTTTTTGTGTATCTATGTAAGAACATGTATAGTAAATTCTATCTATCTATCTATCTATCTATCTCTCTCTCTCTCTCTCTCTCTATATATATATATATATATATATATATATATATATATATATATATATATATATATATGGGATAACGATATATAAATTGGAGAAACCTCAAGAAATTTAAATAAAAGATTATATGAACATAAAAGGAATCTTTTACAAAACAACACTTTAAACGCATTAGTTGCGCACCGTAACGAGACTGACCACAATTTTGCTACTCTTATTAACAGAGAAAAGAATTCACTGAGGAGAAAATGTTTCTTAGGAGATTTTCTGTTTCATAACAAAAAGTGATAGGAACAAAAACAAAAGAAAAATAATCTAAATGAAACCGCAGAGAGTATATATTCTAAACACACACACGCACACACACACACACGCACACACACACACGCACACACACACGCACACACACACACACATATATATATATATAATATTTTTAAATTAAAAATTCCCAGCGTCTCCCGTTCGTGTGTATAGGCATTCGCATTAATGCGAACAAATGTATTCTAATGAAGTCCTAAATAACGAAACGCGTCGCATGAAAACTTTTTTTACTTTGTCATATATATGGTTAAAGTTCTCAGTATCAGTGACAGAGCTTATGTAAATATAAAATTGCCTGAAAATGATCTCAGTATATATATATATATATATATATATATATATATATATATATATATAGTCATCCACAGACAGACTGTTTCGCTGTTTCACAGCTCATCAGTGTGGCTAGACATCCGGTTACCTCTAGCTAGGATCGAAACCCGACTGAATTGGCGTCAGTCGGAACTTTTCCCACTAAGCCGTCGGAGGTGAATTTTAGCGTGTTTATTTTTAGATTTAGATAAACACACAGTGACTGACAGTGACTCAATTCTGCCGAAGAGTCGTGCAATATTAGCTTAAATAGTCACTGTTTACAAATTCACACCTCAAACCAGAGAGCTCAACCGAAATTAATTTTTCAGGAGCCAATATATATATATATATATATATATATATATATATATATATATATACATGTGTGTGTGTGTTCGTATATATATATATATATATATATATATATATATATATATATGTCAAAGTAGACATATTCTTAATTTCTTTATGGCCGTGTACATAATTAATGTTAAGGGTTGGTTTCTTTTTTATAAGGTTTTCCACCACTTTTAAACGCTTTTTACAGTGGAAGGTAAGTATCACATTCGTGTTCTCGACGATTATGTTGCATGAAGTGGTTGGTACAATTCCACGCGTCCTAGTGGCATAATCACATTGTCTGGGGTGAAATGATTATATATATATATATATATATATATATATATATATATATATATATATATATATATATATATATAAAGAGTGTATATAGAAATCGAAACTTCATGATCAGTTTCAATTCATTAACGGCCATCCGATTGTATGATGTTCGCTTATAGTTTGAAACTGCCAATCACCATACAGAGTTGATGCCTATGTCGACACTGTTTATATCTACAACTGATCTATGATTGATATTGACCACAGTTATCACATTAAAATAGCAATTTTTAAACAGCATGTGTCTGTTCTCTGTGTATGTGTGCATATGCGTGACGCTGTGTGTGTATGTGTGTGGGGCTTCTAACTGAATGGCAAATATATAAGACAGTTTAAAAAATATTAAACTTTCACATATTTCACATTGGGCCAAGGAATGGGTTGTTAATTTGAACGCCTCCAAATCGAAGCATCTATCTATTAATTGTCTGAGAGAGCCGTTCCCGACTTCCATCAGTGTGGCTGATGCTAACCTCCAGGAGGGTGACTCATTGCACCTTTTCGGGCTAATGTTTTCCGCTGACATGAAGTGGAAAGATTCTATTGATTCTATTGCTAGCTCTGCTACCAGAAAAGGTGGGTCCTTGTGTCAGGCTAGACATTTTTTCTCGCTAGAATCTCTCTTAGATATTGATAAGTGTACCATTCTTCCATGATTTGAATATTGCTGCCACATCTGCTCTGGGGCTTCTGTTCATCCATTTAGAGCTTTTTGATAAAATAAAAAGAAGATTCTGCAATATTATTGTTCCACACCTGGCATCTCGGCTTCAGTCACTTTCCCACTGCTGTAAAGTTGTTTCCCTGTCCCTTTTCTATAAATATTTTCATAGTAATTTTTCTGATGAACTTTCCTCTATGGTACCTAAACTTTGTGACTTTAAGCGCAGTACTAGATTGGCTGTAAGGTCTCATCATTTTATATTTGGAATGACGACATGTAACTGTAAGTTCTATGCTAAGCGTTTCTTGTTTCACAATTCTCATTGTGGACCTTTCTTTCGACTTCTTGTTTCCCAGTTTAATTTAAATGCAATGTCAATCGTTATCTTCTGTCTTCTAATTATTGTTTTTTTATTGTTCTCTATCCTTAATAGTCATTTTCTCATATTCTCTAACACTCAGCAACCACTTTGCATCTTAGTGGCTTTAGTGCCTTACTTGGGGAAAAATTAAATGCAATGTCAATCGCTATCTTCTGTCTTCGTTATTTTTGTGCTTTTATTGTTCTCTCTCTTTAAGAGTAGATTTTCTCATATTCTCTAACACTCAGTAACCCCTTTGCGTCTTTGTGGCTTTAGTGCCTTGCTTGGGGGTAATTTAAATGCAATATCAATCGTTATCGTCTGTCCTCGTTATTTTTGTGCTTTTATTGTTCTCTCTCCTTAATAGTAGTTTTTCTCATATTCTCTAACACTCAGTAACCCCTTTGCGTCTGTGTGGCTTTAGTGCCTTGCTTGAGATGAAATGATTAAAACAATTATCCGCCATCTTCTGTAAAAGTCTTTTATATCATAAGAACCAAATCTACATTATCGTCGAAACGAAACACGAGTTAAAGCAGTTTTTTCGCTTTTTTATTTTAATTGCGTCGAAATAGAAACTAGATTTCTGTGTACTTTCAGCCCAGTCTTTTCCTTTTCATGGTTTAAATATCCGATATCGTTTTTGTAGTAATTTAATAAGAAAAGGGGAGAAATTTGAAATCGCAGGGGACTAACAGATCGTGGCATTTTGAAAGCAAACATCTTCGTTTCTGTAATTTATATTCAGTTTTTATTAAAACAGCATTTTCAGGTCAGAATTGTGTTCAGTCGCACATAAGTGTATTAATGAGATACAGTTCGAGTTAAACATGAAGTACCTTACTGCTTAACATGAATTACGTTCCCTCTCATTGATATAGATTTTGTTATTGTGAAATAAAACTCTTTTTTTTTCTCATGATGCCCGATCATCAACAAAAAAACATATCAAAATAAAATAAAAATCCAAACTGTTTTACAGGTCCTAGGTTAAAGGTCAACAATAACCTTGCTAAAAATGAAATACACATACACGCGCACACACACACACACACACACACACACACGGGCGCAAGGGCGCACGCATATACACACACACGCAGGCGCAAGGGCGCACGCATATGCACACACGGGCGCAAAGACGCACACACACACACACAAACACGGGTGCAAGGACGCACGCGCGCACACACACACACGGGCGCAAGGACGCACGCACACGCACACGCACACACAAAAACACATGCGCACACACACACATATATATATAGAGAGACAGACAGACAGAAAGACAAACAGAGAGAGGGGAGCTGAATTTTTATCTTAAACATTTTCTTCTGTCAAATCGACCAAATTAATTCTCTCACCAACCTGTCAAAAAATAAACGGAAAAGTTTTTAATCCCCGATTCATTAAAAAAATTCAAAGACATATTAGATTTTCTCTCTCTCTCTCGCTCTCTCTCTCTCTCTCTCTCTCTCTCTCTCTCTATATATATATATATATATATATATATATATATATATATATATATATATATATATATATATCATCACCAAACTTGCTGGACAACCTCCCCTGGTCAGAAAATGTAAATGCAAGTATTAATATTAATTCGCTATTTTCTGTCGTGCTAAGTTTATGCCTGGTCACCCGGGTGACGCCGTATCACCTTGCTACAGTTTGGAAATATTCTGTGGTAATTGTCTATTTGCATATCACTATTCGATTTTTAACGCCTTTATCAACTTTGCCTGTAAATCAATGCTGCCGGGTGTGAAAATGTATGACTTGTATGATTAAATGAATTAATTCGAGAACAAATAACACAATTCTTTGCAGGCGAACAAATTGTCTTTATAAAAAGAACAGAACGACATGCTTGTTTGTTCATAGAAAGCAAGAAAGAAAGAAAGAAAGAAAGAAAATGAAAGGAAGAAAGCAAGAAAGCAAGAAAGAAAGAAAGAAAGAAAGAAAGAATAAATTTGAGGAAAGAAAGAAATTGACAAAAGAAAAAATTGACGAAGGAATTTGAAAAAAAGAATGAATGACTGAATTTGGAGAAAGAAAAAAGAAAAAACAATTTGAAGAAAGAAAGAAATTGAAAAAAGAATGAATGAATTTGAGGAAAGAAAGAAATTGACAAAAGAAAAAATTGAAAGAAAGAAAGAAGGAAAGAAAAAATGAATGAACTTGGTGAAAGAAAATAGAAATTAAAGAAAAAAGAATTTGAAGAAAGAATTTGAAAAAAAATTAATGAACTTGAAGAAAGAATGAATTTGAAGAGAGAAAGTATGAATGAATCTGAAAAAAAGAAATTGACGAAAGAAAGAATTTGAAGAAAAAATTGAAAAAGAAAGAACGAATGAATATATTTAAAGAAAGAAAGAAAGAAAAAAAGAAAGTAAGAAGAGAGAAAAACGAGAGCGAGAAAGAGAGACAAGGAGAGATATAAAGAAATGTTTGACTACAACGATATGATACTACGGATGTCTACTGAATAAAGTGTGTGTGTTTCGGTGAATGAATCAATACCGCATTTCCCGCCATAATACCTGCTTCCGTGTATAACACGTACCTGTAATTTGGCAATGAATATTTAGGACAAAATTAAAATTCAACTAATGTTCCTTCCATAATAATATATATTTTATTTATATATATAACATGGTTTTGATTTGTAATCATTATTTCATTGAGGGCCATCAGGTGACAAATGTGTCAAACAAGGATTTTTCTATGTATTAGGCAAGTCTCGGTAGGGTTTCCAATTCTCTGAGGTTGCCTCGCTGTTTAACCTATACAACGAGACAATCTTGAGAGAATTGGAAACCCTACCGAGATTTAGCATTGGCAGCCACAATCTTAACAACATAAGATACGCAGATGACGCAGTACTGATAGCAGACCCGGAAAAGAAACTACAAAATCTCCTACAGAAGGTAACGATGGAGAGTGAGAAGAAAGGACTAAGCATAAACTACAAGAAGATGGAGTGCATGGTCGTCAGTAAGAGGATGAGCCCGGAATGCGATCTGAGGGTTGGGAACATTAGAATCAAGCAGACGCGGAAGTTTAAATACCTGGGAAGCATCTTGATAGAGAATGGTAAGTGAGGGAGATCCGTAGGCATATTGGGATGGCCAAGGATACATTCCAAAAGCTGGGCAGCATACTGCGAGACAGAAGGATATCTTTGGTAAAAAAAAACAGAATACTGTACTGTTACGTGATATCTGTCCAGTTCAGTTCATCTCTCTCGCCTCGAATCTCTTCTTCATCTTTGAGGAAATCGTCCAACATTCGCTGCCAAAATTAATCGGGTTTCGATCCCGGCTGAAGCAATCGGATGTCTAGACACAGTGATGAGCTATGATACAGCGAAACACTATATATATATATATATATATATATATATATATATATATATATGAGCTATGATACAGCGACGAAACACCATATATATATATATATATATATATATATATATATATATATATATATATATATATATATATAATATAAATTTGTATGTGCAGTACGTAGTGGTATTTTATTTTGTATGTGTGTGAGAGTCTCATCCCAAACAGGCACGGAGAGAAATTCCTCCCTCCCACTACCAAACATAGTCAAACAAACATGAAGCGATCCAATTTTTTAAAATAAATCAGTTTGATGATCGCAAAAGCGTAAAACCAAGGGTTACAAACTCATATCCATACAGCGGAGAATGGCCGTGTGTGTGTGTGTGTGTGTGTGTGTGTGTGTGTGTGTGTGTGTGTGTGTGTGTGTGTGTGTGTGTGTGTGTAAACGACAGGTGGCCTCTGTGGGTGTTGAACAACCACAAATGTGCCTAAGCAGGCGTCTGCAACGGGGATTAGCTAGCCGCCCCAGTAGTTTTCGGCCATCCTTGGATACGAGCAGCCACCCACTATATATATATATATATATATATATATATATATATATATATATATATATATATATATATATATATACACTATATTTCCAAATTTTCATTGGACTCCTGCTAATTTTTAAAATTGGCACAAAAAGTTTCATGTGCTATAACTAAGAGAAAATTATTATACATGGTTTTTAAAAAAAGTGAGACTTTTTTAATAGAAATTTTAGTATGAAAAAAAAAAGTCATTTATTATTAACTTTTTTCTCGTCCAAATATCCTCATTTCGCTTTGATTACTGCAACCCGAATTTTTTGGTATTTGTTGCAAAAGTTTCTAAAAGTATAAATTTGATAATTGATTCCATTCTTTTTTCAATGACTCTAAAAGTCCTTTTTCAATTTTTTTTTTTTTTTCACTCTTCTGTCAAGTTCATCTCATGCTAATTCTGGGGGTGGCTTCTAACTTTTGAACTGTAGTGTATATAAATAAATAAATAAATATATATATATATATATATATATATATATATATATATATATATATATATATATATATATATATATATATATATATATATATATATATATATTATTATTACTATTGTTATTATTATTTCCTTAGGTTTCTATTGTATACATATTTCCTTCTTGGTGCGAACTAGAGACCTAAGGTCAGAAATGGCTTCATGACATCTTCCACTAATCCTTTCTGTAAAAAAAAAATTACACACATTTCACATAGATAAAGTTCTTCGTAATGTGTAACATGGTACTTGTGAGTACAATTTTTGTATTTCTTTAAGGCATGGGCTGCCAGGAATCCATTCAACAAGTCTATCGGAACCTTTTCCAATCAATCCGAGTGCTCCAACTACGACTGGAATTATTAATGTGCCACGTTTTTTAGATTTCCAGTTCAAGATCCTTGTATTTTGATAGTTTTTTGAAGATCTGCCATGTCAATAAGAAAACACATTCTGTTCTTGTGGTCTTTGATTACGATGTCTGGGCGATTAGCTTTAATTATTCTGTCTGTGTGTATTATAACGTCCCATAAAATCGTTACAGGTCCTGATACAAAGAATATTTTCTGTCGATTAATTTTAATGATTAACTTCCAAATTACGAATTGAATTATGGAATTTCAAACAAGGAGGAAATTCCGTCAGAAATTGTCCGAAGTTCTTTTCGGAAGAAAAGTACAAGAAATATGGTTAGAGATTTCGACTTTGCAAAGTCATCATCAGGGTAGGTAGAGACAATCTGTGTGTTTCGTAGAACTAGTGATTGCTGTGACGTAGACAAAAAGTGTTGTGACGTAGGTAAAGACTGTTGTGACCTAGGCGACATGTTACCATCAATAAATAAAAACAATTATAACTTAAGAGCCTGCATCCTCATATATATATATATATATATATATATATATATATGTGTGTGTGTGTGTGTGTGTGTGTGTGTGTGTGTGTGTGTAATTTGGCAGCAACTTTTCTTTTAAACATGTTGTGTTGAATGTTAAAGACAACATCGGCCTGCATATTTTCTTTTGAATTTTCTCATATTTTCTAATGAGACTTTTTATTTGAAAATGATATCGAAATAAATATTGTCCGTACGATAACCAAGTACTTTCGAACATCATTGTTCATCTTCAGGGTCAAAATTTTTAGTGAAAATTTTTTTAAAACATTTGCCAATTGTCTTGTAGCGGAATCATGTTGCTACATTTTTTTTGCAAACTAAATAAACGTTAAAATCATTTTAATTTCAAAAGACGCGATGATGTTATCACGTGCATGGCGAAGATTTTTAATCATGTGACGGCGAGAAAAATATATATATATATTGTTGCCGATCATGCCTCAACACAATTTCCTGTCCTTCGTAGCTCTAAATAAAATCTCTCCTAAACCTTGCACCGTTAGCCATTTACTCATGTTCGCTAGGTATATTATACCTTGTATTCCTCTGCCACTCTTTCCTTCAATCTATCTTGTGAGTATCAGATTTTCCAAGCCTTCTTTCCTTATTATGTTCCTCATAAATTTCAACTGTCTCTTTCTGATGTTAAGTATAATGATCCATTTTGTTTCCATTTTCTCAAAAAACTTCGCCGTTACTCACATGTTCGGTCCATGGTATTCTCATCATCCTTCTGTAGAACCATATTTCTTTTGCTTCAAGTCTCTTCTTCATCTGTGAGGAGATTGTTCAGCATTCACTGCCATATAGAAGACTAATTGAAATACACAAAAGTATCAAAGCCTAGATTCTAAAGGAAACGAGTTGTATTCTAACTGGCTTGTGTCATATCGAAATGATTTGCTTCACTTGAATATCCTTGGGTACTTTTATATGCACATGTAGATGAATTTGTCTATCTATACCTACGTGTTTACACATGCGCATATGTGACGCTTCATACCTTTGCTCTCCTGAGATGTTTGCGCATGCGCGTACTTGCACATGCGTAAGGAGGGTTTGTTCTAATTAGTTTCTAGCCTCGACGGATCAATATCTATATATTGAAATAAGATGATGCGCTAATTAGAAAATCTGTTTGGTCGATACCCGGATAATCTTGCGGTCATAAAAGGCCAAAAGGTGATAGGAAAAAAAAAAAACCCGACGAACATCGTTATCATTTAATCACTCTGGTAATCGATTTAACGATGGCACAAAAAAACGACCTCAATGTAAATGACTTCAGAGACTCTATATCAAAAGTCACAGTCCGACAGTCGAGAGGGGTGTCTGTCCAAAACGAAAATCGTTTTGACGTAGTTATTGACGAAAACTTGAAAAAGTCTTATGTGCAAATTTATTTATGCAATCATGGCCCTCGACAAGTTTCTTTTATTGCTTGAAGTAATTTGTGGAACCAATGAATTTGTTAGAGTCATGAAAGAAGTAATACTATCATTAAGCATTTTCATTACAAGAGAGAAACCATGATAAATTTATGGAACCAATAACAGCCTAAACAGGTAAAAAAAATGATATATACTCAGTAACTATTTATTTTTTTAATTAACAGATCGCAACATCTATCAGAGAGATGAAATTTAAATTTTTATTATTGCATTATTCTCAAATTTTAACACATCAGCAGATAGCTATTAATGTCATCAACTGTGCACAAATAGTTATTAATTTTAAAAAATTAGTAATTAATGTATAATATTATCCATAACTACATGTACAAGAATGTCGTTTTTCATAAAAGTTAAAAATAAATAACCATAAATACGTAAAAAATGCGTATATTGTGGAAAATTCCTTCTTCCACAATATAGCTATTTGTGATATGTTATAATGCTTATTACCTAAACAATAATAATAATGAATAATGTTTTTTAAACATTAAAGTATATTTAATCACATCTCCCTAATAGCTGTTGCAATCTGTAAATATAATTCTTATAGGTTAGTGAATTATCAACTTATCTTTTCATAGTTCTATCAAAGGAGATTTGTATTTAAGTCTCTCCAATGATCACTTAATTTTATGGGAGTCACTAATGCCAACATTGCTAGTGGCAAATTCAATTTAAAAATAGTACCCAATCTAAGTTTATTTTCCAGTTGGACTGGACACTATCAGCTCATGAAAAAGAAAAAAACTGCTGCTCAACAAAAAATTAAAAAAGCATAAATTCTTGATAATAAACTTGCAATAGTATCAAGAATTCTTCTTCCAACTGTTATAATAAATTAATGGTCTCATGCCATTCTGTTGATCTGATCACTTACAAGGAGTTAATTTCTATCTAACGTATCCTTATAAAGATAAGAACATTTGACATGGATTTAATTAAAATAACTGGTAAGGTTTATACCAATCTTCTTTTATATGCCAGGATTTCAGGACACATATGATCATGACTCTCCACAACTTCCTGTCCTTTGTTGTCCCAAGTAACATTTGACTCTTTACCATTGCTTTACTAAACCTCAAACAGGTTACTCATTATTGCCCCTTGGTTCTCTTGTTTTCAATATAAACTGTGAGTGTTAAATTCTCCAGGCCCACTTTCCTCTTTTTTTTTGGTCCAGGAAATTTCAATTCTTTCTGGTTGTAAGTATCAGTTTCCTTGTAATTCCCATTTTCCTTAAGACTTCCAAATTGGACATATTAAAGTAAGGAACTGAAATCAATGTTCAAACAATAACCTAGTCAACAGAATGTCATAAATATAAACAAAGAAATAAATAATGTCACATCTTCTCTTTAAGAATTATAATCTACATTATAAATGAATAAACAGTGAGTCACCCGTATCCGCGGTGGGTAGGAACCAGAACCGGTCGCGAATAGTTAGAATCTGCGAATACTTGTGACCCCCTCCAAGTGCTTATAAGTACCTATTTTGATTGTTAAAATCCTATATGCCTTAGACTTTCATCCTAAACCCTTTACAAACATTTCAGACCCTTTTTAAAACATTTTTGAAAAATAGTATTGGTGACCATACACTTAGCGTAAATTTTCTTTCATACGTACAATAACCGTTTTTAATTATGCATAGATCGATACAACCATTGAAAATACTGTATAAAATATGTGTAACAAGACATAAAATATAAAAGTTTAAAACATTTTCTAAAAAACAGAACTGTGATGATGACCCCAGACTTAGCCTAAGCCACTTTTAAGACCCCCCAGCCGCAACCCCTAACAAAGAACAAAGCCCAAGCACTACGCATGTTTTTGCGTTTGTTTTTTACAATGAAGATGTACAATTCTGCCAATTTTTACCATAAAAATGGACTGTTATATGTTTTAAGTCACTTAAATAACAGGAAAATAATACAAGAACATTCTAAATATGTTCTATCGAAAAAATACGCGAATCGGTGGAGTTCTCAGCGAATAATTTGTACACATGTTCTTTAGGAAAACGCGCGAATATTCGGGGTTTCGGCGAATAACAAGTACATATGTTCTAAAGGAAAATCCGCGAATATGTGAAGACGCGAATGCTGAGACGCGAATAGGCGGGGTCTCACTGAATTTCAACGAAACATTTTATGGTAATCTCAAAAATATTTTTAGCTGGGGCACCACCAAATAACCTTGCTTAACTTAAACTTCAGTATCAATAAATATGTCTGACATTTCAACTAGAAACTCAACTTTCCGATGTTAAACATAATTGTTTCCATTTTCTCTAAATCTTCACCATTACTCACATGTTTAGTCTATGGTATTCTCAGCATCCTTCTGTAGAACCACATTTCTGTTGCCTCAAGTCTTTTCTTAACCGTAATGAGATTATATAGCATTCACTGCTATAAAGAAGGACCGATATGACAACAGTTAAGTATTCTTTTCTTTGTTTCTAATGAATCATGTTTCTTAATACTTTACTTAGCTTTTGGAAGACATATTTCGCTATTCCAATTCGTCTTCGGATTTCGATGTCGCATTTTCCATCTCCTGTTAAATTTAGATATTGACATTTTTGTATTTGATTGATATTACTATAAGTTAGTCCTGGAGCGGCTGAAGACATTGCATCGCTTCTCATTTGTATCTGCAAAGTTTACTCGTAAAATCTGGTGAATACTTTTTGGCTCGAACTAAGATTTTCTCATCATGGAAGAATTTCAAGTGAACCCCAATATTAACGACGCTTTCGAAAAAATAAACTTACAGGCGATATTTAGTGACCGTATTATCTACCAAATCATTTTACGTAAATTATTTATTCGTTTGTTTGTTTATTTATATATTTATTTATTTTATCTTTAATTTTATTTATTTGAGACGCGAAAAATCTCAAAGATCCCATTGCGAGAAAAGATATAAAAGTTCACCTAGATTTCAGTTTTTCAGTTCTAGTTTATCTCTCGCTATCTTCTTATTTATCTTCTAATCATACACTGACATTTTTAAGCATAATTTTTGGACTGTAGCGTTTGGCAGAAGCTTTTTTCGCAGCAGGGATTACTGTTGGCATCAGAACGAGGCTCTTAAACGTAAAAAAAAGAGTTGCACGAATGTCAATGAGTAACAGGAAGCTGAAAAAAAATAAAGCCAAATAAATCTACCCAAAAGATAATGATTAAAATGGAAAGTCTAATAAGATAAAGTATAGTATACTGTAATTATTCGTTTGTAATACACATCCATTACTTTGGACGACGAAATTCTGGGTGAAAAAAAACGTCTCTCGTTTAGAATACACAGTGACATTTTAAAATTTATAGCCTCTAAATTTAACCTAAATTTAAAATTTGTTCAACTGGTTCGTGCCAATAAGAATAACAATTTATAGAGTTCTCAGCAATTTTTGAATGGATTTTTTAGTCGACATTACTGTTACTTTTAGTTACTGCACGTATTTGAGTTGCAATTCAAATACGTGAACTCACTGAAATAACGTTTATAGTTATAGACGACAATGTATTTTGAAACACAAAATTTACACACTGCATAATTTTCAGCACATACACACACACACACACACACGCACATCTATATATATATATATATATATATATATATATATATATATATATATATATATATATATACAGCGCAATCTCGGTTCTCGAACGTCTCACATGTCGAACAAATCGGTTTTCGAACAGAAAATTCTAGATGAAAATGCCTCGGTTATCGAACAAACTGCCGAACCGAGTTAACCAGAACGGAATAATTTCTGAGTCGACCGCCATGTTGTATATATCCGTGTGTGGTGGCGTGCTTTTCTTTTCCAATTTTATTGTACTGTGAGTTTTTTTTCTCTACATTGATTCCTATTCGAAAAATAGTTTCAGTTTACGAACATTTCGGATTACGAATTAATGAACGAATTAAATTCGTGAACCGAGGCTCCACAGTATATAATTGTATATTTTATACAAGTTTCGTTAAAAAAAAAAAGACTGACAAGGTACTGCGGTTAAAATTAAATTAATTATCTATTATAAAAAAAATTAAAACTGCTAATCTCATCGTCAGAAACAATAACTCACCTGCAAGATCCAAATTATATATCCAAACTTTATGCGCAACATACTACTTGATAATCCAAATATAATAACCTCATCCACATATAAAAATAATGAAAGCATTGAAGATCCAACACTCAGTAATATCACCTATGAACATGGCCACAATATTCTGACCGTGTTTGGAAAATAAAACATTCCCATAACTTACAGATACATACATAAAAAGTTCATACATTCAGTTAAAAGTAAAAATAAATTCATCATTGATAATGGCTAACAGTATTGTCGAATAATTTCTACATAATTTATGTCCAGAAAATATAAAAAAATATAAGAACACAAGAAAAATTAAATACCTTGTCAGTCATTTTTAACGAACTATAAACAACAGCCACCTACGCCAATGCAAAGCTCTTCAGTAAAATGAATAGAGCCCTCCGGCTGATTGACATTTGTTTACATTCATAAAAACAATATGCTAGATTTAGCTGTTTAATTCTGTCGAATGAAGATAGCTCAGTGGTAGAAACTCTGACTGACAATCTTGGCTTGAGGCATTCGGATGTCTAGTCGAACTGAGATACAGCGAAACATTACTGTCAGCGAATGACATATATATATATATATATATATATATATATATATATATATATATATATATATATATAGAGAGAGAGAGAGAGAGAGAGAGAGAGAGAGAAAGAGAGAAAGTTTGGTAGGTCTCCATATGTATTTAAATGAGACCTAATCGAGCTATGGTCAGAGACATGTGACGTGAGTCTTCTTGTTGAGCATGTTGTAGTATATCCAAAATAATTATTATTTCTAAATTTGGTTTGATCCAGAACACAATTCCTTAAGGGACATATTTATTCGTAAATAATATTTGTTCTCTATGATTTGGATCTTGCAGGTGAGTTTTAATTTTTTTCTATAATAGATAATTAATTTAATTTTAACCGCAGTACCTTGTCAGTCTTTTTTTAACGAAACTTGTATAAAATATACAATTATATATATATAGGTAATAATCCGTTGGTATATAATCCAAGTTAATCCTAATAATATAAAATGTTAAAACTGACAAGGTCTACAAATAAAATCTTGTGGGTTGAAATGGCTATTCTGAATGAATGATTTCCATCCTATGAAATATATATATATATATAGATAGATAGATAGATAGAGAGAGAGAGAGAGAGTGAGAGAGAGAGAGAGAGGGGGTAGAGGGGGGAGATAGTCTGTTCTGCTATTTAGCCGATAGCTGGTTAGAGAAATTAACCAACTTTCCTCGAAGTGTGAAAGTGAATGCAAACACCTCGGTTTTCAATTGAACACAACTTGCTTATCTCATGTTCCGCGCCGATAGGGGTGCTTCCCCGATCGTTATATGCTATGGTAGAGTAGACTAGTCTCTCTAGCATTGGTTGGCAACCAGTCGAGAAGAATGAAAACTGTGAATTCGATCCTGAGGACTAATGTTTGGAGACACCATTTCTCTGTTATTAGTTCGTCTGAAAAGTGTGGCTTGTTCTCCACAAACCTTCACCATTATAATAATCTGTGTGAGGAGTCTAACGCGTTCAGTTCTGAACTGTTTGGCTCCCACACGTCGTAGCCGGTGAGAGACTCAGTTATATGTGAGTTTGTATTAGAAGAAAGAAAGAAAGAAAGAAAGATAGACATCATAGAAAAAATGTTTGGTGTCTTTAATGTGGAAAGATCTTATTTTAAGTTGCGTAACTAATACACTATCACACTGTGTCAACTACTATCTATCTATCTATCTCTCTTTCTCTCTCTCTCTCTATCTCTCTATCTCTCTAGCTTCACACATACAGCTTAATTCACGAGAGCAAAATAGTGTTTTGAAAATTGTGCTATCTATCTATATATAGGGTGCGATGAATAAATTGTCGTCTAAAGTATGCAAAAATGAAAATCACACTGACATCTCATTTTAACAGATATATTTATCAAAATTACACAAAAATATCTTGAAATACTAAAGTGTAAATTTATTCAATAAAATCGCCATTGGCTTCAACCACGACCTCCAGACGACTTCGGAATCTCCTGTAACTCTTCTGGACGGTTTCCTTGTTTAAGATGGCGAATTCTGCCATAATCCTTGCCTTCAGTTCATTTTTGGTGTCACAAGGAGTTTTGTTGATCTCTTGCTCAACTGTGCCCCACACATAATAATCAAGGGGTTGCAGTGTGGGGAGTTGGGTGGCCAGATGTAAGGAGTGATGTAGTCGAGGAAATTTCCTGACAGCCATGACATGGCACGGTGCAGAGTCCTGTTGCCAGACATAAAGTTTTTCAGCAGTCACCCTCTTAACTCAGGGCAGCACTACCTAGTCAAGGCACTTGATGTAGGCTTCTGTGTTGAGTCTGAGGACATGTGGGGAAGATGAATGGCGACATAACATCGCCATCAATAGTCATCACTCTCAACACCATTCTTTCCAAGTCCTACCTAAACAACAATGAAATGTTCGTATTGGAGTTTCCGGCTCGAATGCCAAGCAATACAGTATGCCGTTTTCAAATTTCTGGCAATGTGAATTGCAATTCCAACTGACCCGACTATACTGTGCAATCGACAAAAGCAAACACAAACAATGCGTGGAATTAAAAATATAAAATAGTGACAATTTAACCATCGCACCCTGCAGATAGATAGATATGAACGGAATGAAATAGATCAATAGATAGACAGATATGGACAGAATGAGATAGATAGATAGATAGATAGATAGATAGATAGATAGATAGATAGATAGATAGATAGATAGATAGATATGGGCAGAATGAGTTAGATAGAGCTATAGATAGATATGGACAAAAGGAGATAGATAGATAGATAGATAGATAGATAGATAGATAGATAGATAGATAGATAGATAGATATGGACAGAATGAAATAGATAGATAGATAGATAGATAGATAGATAGATAGATAAATAGATAGATAATGAACAGAATGAAATAGATAGTAAACATTAATGTTAATCATTATCTCTCGCCTTTAAGTATTTGCGTTCAATGCTCTTCACTTCCAGAACGGCTCATTTCACCAAAAGCCTTGATTGTCTTTTGCGGGAAACTGGCCTTGGCATGACTTTGCCAGAAGTGAGGAAATAGTCGACAACAATTTCAATACGTGCAAGGTGAGATAAAAACAAGGAACTATCTACAGGTCATTGAATAGTCAGTGTAGAGCCTCATTCAGATCTGGGACCGGAGAAAACAATACGAAGTGTTGAACGAATGCTTGGAGGAATCGGTGTAGAAAGCAGGTGTCAAATCTGCGTGGGGTTGAGCTGAACTGAACTGGAATGTTGCAGAGTTGTCAAGGCCAGAGAAGAGGAAATGAAGCAATATAGTGAGGAATGGCTATTCAAAGGAGTGGTGTGAGGCGAACCAGTTATGTTTTTTTAAAATCACTGGGGGTGAGAAAGGGATAAATAGGAAACAATTGAATTTCAGATGAATGTCTAACTTAGTAAAAGGGGATTCTGCCGATTTTCTTTAGGTAGAAAATCAGGAGGTCTATTTTATAAAGCGGCGAGAGAAGGGTAGTTAAAAGAGAGAGTGGGGAGTAGTAATGAGAGTGGGGGAATAATAAAAGGGTTGATTTGACGAAGGCTTTGAAAATGAAGAGTTGACTTGAAGAGAGGGAGGTCAATAAAGATCAAAATTGTAAGATGTAAAGCCTCTTAATGATACGTTAACAATAGGAAGGTGAGATAACGAAGTCTCGCGAGAAAGAGTGAAGGAAAACGTGACGCCAAAAGACATCATTAGCAAGAGAATAACAAAAATAATGTATTAAACAGGAACATAGCTAATGAGCTAATGCATAAGGAAATATCCGGTGAGATGTAATCCATCAAGTAATAGTTATACAGGCGTTTGAAGCAACAAAGATTAGTGATAAGGAGGACTAGACAGGGTTAGTAACAGAATAGCGCTTTTGCAGAATGCAAATCAAATGGAAAATAATAACATGAAAGTAAGGAATAAACTCTAATGGATCAGGGCACTAGGGAAAATCGATCTCGAGTAATCAGGAAGCGACTCAAAGAAAAGACTTAAAGTGAACTTCGGCCATGTTCTATTCATTTTTTTACAACTGAATTTTTTTTCTTTTATGTTTTTTTTTTTAATTTTGGCGAACAATTTCCTACCTTTTGCAGCTATGAGTAATGTTTGTTTGTTTTTTTGTTGTTGTTTTGTTTTTGTTTTTTACCATTCCCTATTTCCTCATTACGTGTCTTAGAAATTTCAACATCAGAAAGAGAGTTGAATTTTCTAGGGCACATAATGAGGAAAGAAGGCTTGGAAAATCTGATACTCACAGGACAGATTGAGTGCAAGGAAAACAGAGGAAAACAACGTACTACCTTCTAGGAGAAATAATAAGACAAAATTTATTAAGGGCTGCAAGATCACAGGAAATTGTGGGGAGCCATGATCGCCAATGTCCTAAAGGCACAGAAAAGAAAAAGAAGAAAAAGAAGTATTCTACTACCCTACCCACCATCCGTTCCACCGCCCATTCATATAATCCCGTTTTATTCCCCCTGTGTCTCTTTTAACTTCGATATGTCCTGTGAGTGCCACATTTTTAAAGCCTCGTTTCTGTTGCCTCAAATCTTCTCATCCTTATGAAGAAATTATCCAGCATTCATTGCTATATAGGAGAATTGATATTACGTAGAAATTCGGCACTCTCTTCTTTGATTCTAACGAAATTTTCCTGTTTTTTAGTATTTTGCTTAGTTTTACGAAAGCATCTTTTCCTATTCCAATTCGCCTTCAGATTTCGGTGTCCTATTTGCGCCCTTTCTTAAAACACTTCGCAGTTCTTTTGTACTTGTTTGATGTCACATCGTTATTCGCCTCTTGGTCTTTTTCTATTATTAACAACCATATATTCAGTCTTTTTACAATTAATGTTTAGTCCTTTCTTCTCGCTTTCCTTACTACTTTGTCTAAGAGATCCTGTAATCTTCTTTCTGTGTCTGCCATCGACACGCCATCCGCACCGATTGGATTGCTATTTTATACACATGTACTAGGCTTCGTTTAATACGAAACTGGGCGAAATTAAAACAGTAAGATTATGTGTAGCGTCAATCTTCTAAATAGCGAGTTTCTACTTTGAAAAACAGCATTCGAAATTCCAGCTTTTATCTCGACTCGAAAATGAACACTAGCACCGTAAGAAAATGCGAAAAACAAACTCTCAATTTCTGATCGGACTATTATATAGCAATTACGATCAATATCCTTGGCGATAAACAATATATGTACGCTAGTGTCTGTTATATTTGACAATAAACACAGTAACTATTTTTTACAGTTATTACTTTTAGCGCGGTAGTTATGGGTTTGTGATTTGCCCAAGTGCTCACACCATCAATCTCTTGGAATACACCCACTGTAAGATTACTACTAAAGAGCCTACTTCTAGGTGACTCGGGTATAAACCGGGTATAACTTTTTAACTCAAATATAAACTGCACGTATGTCTATGTCAGTAACCCTCTACCTTGATTGGTACTTGGGACTTGTATAAGTTAAAAACTAGTAAAAATAAAAAATGATTGAAACTGTAGGCCAGAGATTACCTCCCGTTCCATCAAGTATTAAACCCAACAGAACCTGTAGTATGCCGCTTGAAGAGATTGGCTGTGTTACTTAACACATTCCAATTGATCCAGGAATGCTATAAACGGGACCAGTGTGATCGTGGTAATTGGATGAGGTAGAGGGGGGAAAATCCCTTTGGGAAAGAACAAGTAAAATCAATGGCGGCGTTTGAGTGGAGAGAAGCGATAATTTTCTTCATTGAAAAGAATTGTAAAACGTCGAAACGGAAGGAAGATTATCAAAAATTAACAATGAAAAGCAGGAAAAATCAAAAGATGAAACCCAAGCCCAGCAAAAAAAATGAAATATAACTACTTCTCTCCTCAACATACCGTAATTTCTCGAAAATAATACGCACCCATAAATAATACGCACCCCCAAAAAATGATAAAAAAATTTAGAAATATATCTATCCCTATGTATAATACGCATCTATAAATTTTGTCAAAAAAAATAATTACGAAGACATTTTGTCGACCTTGGCATTAAGAATAAAATCTAAACTAAGCGGCTAAAATTATGTTGAAAATTACCAGCGGTTTTCCCGATAAATTTAACATTTTATTTTACCGCTAAAATGTCGTCAAAACACGCGAGTTATAGTACAAATTTTAAACAAAAAGTGATAGAATTAGCTGAATGAATAGGAAACAGAGCTGCAGCTAGAGAATATGAGAATTTGGCAAGAGAATGAAGAGGCAGAAGATAATTTTGAACAGGACGAAGATAATATTGTGAATGATAATTTGTTTAATGACAATTTAGATATTGATTCTATAATAGAAAGTGGTGATGATGATGATGATGATGAAAATTAAAATTTTAATAAATTCTTAACTTGATATCCTCTTTTATTCGAAATTAGCCTTTTTATAGATTTTTTTTTAAATTTTTCCTCCAAATAAAAAATACGGTTACTTATAAAAATAAATTTATTGACAAAAAATGTTAATTATTATTGTTGGATTTTAAATGGAAATTAGGATAACATCTTTTTTTATTTCAGAACAACAAGTACGTATTTATTATTATAAATCAATAACGAAAAAAACTATTTTTGTTTAAACCTATTTATAATACGCACCCCTATTATCACCTGTAATTTACAGGAAAAAAATGGGTATTATTTTCGAGAAATTACGGTATTTGATAAACTTCTTCTTCTTCTTCTTCTTCTTCTTCTTCTTCTTCTTCTTCTTCTTCTTTGTGCCATGTCCCTTCAGAACGCTAGTGATCATGGCTCTCCACAATTTCCTGTTCTTTGTAGCTCTAAGTAAATTTTATCTTTTTGTTATCTCTCCTAAAACCTATTCTGTCATCCATTTTCACAAGCTCGTCAGGCAGAGGTTATAACCTGTTTTCCTGTCTCATGCATTCAAGGCTTACGGCCACATCTCATTAAAACACCAGTTCTCATCCGGTTACCGAATTTAAGCAACATCGAGTCTGGTCAGTATTAGATGGGGGACTGCTTTGGAATACCAAGTGCTGTAAGTTTGGATGTGCGGGTGGTGTAATAGTTAATGACTCGGAATTGTTAATCGGCGAGCCGAGTTCCAATTCCAGTTGGGTTCGTTATATTCACTTACGCGCAAATATCCTTGGAAAAGTTATGAATCTACCTCTTCTACCCTAGCTATGGGTTAATTAGTAAAACTTGTATCACTGAACCATTATTATTTTAAAAGTTCTTACAATGTAAAAATATTTTCTGGCTTTAAATAACATGCAAAGGGTTGATAAGCCGTAGAAAATGAGTCAGTCAAACAATGAAATATTGATTAGCTACTCAAGCATGCCTTTTAGATTTATTTACATTTTCTGGAATATAAATGTGTATGAACTGCAGTGACCACAAAGTGGGTGTTCAGTTTATATACTGATTATATTTAGAATTGATCCCCTATTTTATATACACATTATAATTTCTTGTTTATTTATCAGATTCTCTATTAAGTAAGAATCCCCCTTTTCTCTCCCCAGCTATGGGTTAATTAGTAAGTTTGTATTATTAAAACATTATTATCTCCTAAAAAATTCTTACAATCTAAAAACAATTTTTGACTTTAAATAATATGCAAAGGGTTGATAAACCATAAAAAACGAATTAATCATGCGTTTATTATAATTTTTTTTGTTTGCTCTATCATTATCGCAGCTGTTTTGACTTGATGAAGGTACATTACAAATCAGGGTGGTTTCGCCTCTTCAATGTGGCTACTCATTTCTGAACAGGCCTTTCTACACGGGCCCGTTCGTGTTTTCTTCAATACCCAAAGCAGAACTGGTTTATACTATAACTCATGGTTTTGTTTTCTTTGTTTTGTTTTACGGCATCTCAACCTCAATAGGCTATTTAATGCCGACAAGATTTTTATTGCTGGTAATATTTTTTTCAAAAATGTATTGTTGGTAATAATGTATTACTGGTAAAAAAAATTTTTTCAAAAAATTATTGCTGGTATTAAAACCTATTTTTACAATGTTCTGACCCAAGTTTGAAGGTTAACTATTTGCCCATAGTTTGGAACACTAACAGGTGCTGCCACACCGGGTCCGGGTGAATCTGGGAACACCAGCAATTAAGAGTGGTTCCACGCTCCTCAAAACCTCCTGATCAGAGGCCTTGCTGTTGGACGTAGTTTATCGTCTTACCCAGGACGCGGATGTAGTTTTGCGTGTAACCTAGGACGTACTACAGCTGAGTAATTGTCTAATATCATTCACAAAATTAGTTCACGTAATTAGAGCCAAGGTAGCATTTAAATGCCAACTTTTGTTTTTACATCATCAGAGCTTTTTCGACTTGAAAGCACACCCCAAATCAGCGTGATTTCTCAGTTTCAGAATGGTTACTCATTTCTGAGCAAGCCAGTCTGCACGAAGCCAAAACGACCTTACATTATTTTCATTTCCAACAATCAAATTTTAAACGGCTTTTTAACTCTATTCCATTACTCCAGCGGCTTGTCGTGATGTGTTCCTGAGTCTTTGTTAGGAGTTCATTCTCCGCCAGGTAATCCCTTATTGTGACCTTGTGCAAGAACAAGGCTAACATTTGTAAAGTTCGACTTCGTTTCAGATTCTCATTTTTCTTTCTTTTCTTGCAGGACCCCAAGGAGTAAAACCGCCCTTTCTTCACTAGAAGTTACTTTGGTGAGTCCATTTTTTCATTAATCAATTTTACTTTTATCAAATTATTTCTCCAACATACATTCGTTTAATACAATGATTCAGTCCATGACTTCAAGGAATAAATACTTATTAACTACGCTTAGCCATCCGCGAAGACTTTTTTGTTGAGCACCCAGTCAGAATCGAAACTCTCTACGCTAGACAATCTTGTTAACCGTTATACTGAACAGCGCTAAGCTGTTGATATTCTTTAAAGGGATTTTTCAGAGAAAAAGAAACAAGTCCAAACTTTAAAATTTTCATCTCTATGTGCTATGCCCCTTCAGAACGAGGGCGATAATGTCTCTCCACTGCTTCCTTTACATCATGAATAAATAAAGAAAATCAAACTAGTGGCATTCTATCATCACCGATTGAACCCAGAATTGGCGATGAACGGATGCTCCCTCAAGGAAGCCTTATGCCTTGAGCGCTTCTTGGGACTTAAACTCAACCCAGGCGTCATGTAGAACTCGTACGTACGATCCACAGCTAAAGATGCCGGGAAAATGGTCGGTTCTCTGTACCGTTCCAGCAACTACCTGATTCCTCCTGCTGTCATCTACCTTTACAAGAGACAGATCAGGCCGAAAATGAAGTCAGTCAGTTATGGGCCATGCGTGATACACGCTTAGGCGATCATGTATCTTTCGATACATATCTGACGAGGCAGATTTTTTTTCCCGCAGAAGGTTGCCATTTCTTTCTGCGGTAGACCAGTTGCCACCCAACGCTATAGAACCAGGTCTGTCTTGTTATTTACCCATAGCTGGGGGAAGAAGACGATTCATACCTTTCCCAAGGTTATTAGCACGTAAGTGAATGTAATGGATTCGACTCGAGTTCGAACTCGGCTCTCCGTTTCCTCAATCCGAGTCGCTATTCATAACTCTTCAAATATAAGAGGGGAAGATATAGATTTTAAAATAAGGTATTAATATGAGGGAAGGGATATATATATATATATATATATATATATATATATATATATATATATATATATATATATATATAGAGAGAGAGAGAGAGAGAGAGAGAGAGAGAGAGAGAGAGAGAGAGAGAGTTCGGTTACTTCTCAACAACTTCCTTCCCTTCCTTTCCCCTTTCTCTCTCTATCTCTCCCTCTTTCTCTCTCTCTCTCTCTATATATATATATATCTTTCTCACCCCTTTTTTCTCTCTCTCTCTCTTTCCCTCCCCCCTATTAAAACCTTATTTTAAAATCTATATCTTTTCCTTTTATTTTCAAAAAATGTTTGTTTTTTTTGTTTTGATTTGTTTTTGTTTTGTTTTTTGGTGGGGGGGTTGCATGTGTCTAGATAAATTTAAAATTCATCTATTGTCGTAAAATTGTTTGGCTTGAAGAGACGGCATCTGATTGATCCCGCGAAACAAATTAACATGATTTCTAAAGACTCCGCTTTCATCATTATCACACACACACACACAGAGACACACACACACACACATATATATATTTATATATATATATATATATATATATATATATATATATATATATATATATATACATTCATACATACACACACGAGTGTATAGTGTAAATTTTCTGTTATTAGGATCTTGAAAAGGATACACGAATAACATCTCAATTAAATAATTGTTTATATCGTATGTACTTATGTATGTATTGATTTCCTTGAATCATTGATGAAATCAGGCGTGTGGTTCATTTCCTGGCAAGTTGAGGTCCACCTTAAACAAATTCACGCCATCTGTACTCTCTTATACTCTGATTTTTTTTTCACCAGCAACCAACTCTTGAAAAGCCAAACTGCGATAGGTAATGGATGACGGGAACAGGTTTTCGTGAAACTAGAAGCTTCTAGTCCAGAACCTGCACGTTGGCGGCGAATTTAGTCATCAACGCTATCATCATAAAAGAAGCCATTAGCAAAGAAGAAATTAAATAAGATTATTTTCACCGCCGAACAGTATAACTCATTTAATTCATACAGATTTTGTCAAGGCAGAGAAATGGACGATAATAGCAAATAAAGGATTAAAAGCTTCAACACTCTCGACTCCGAGTTTCGCATAATATCTTCGCTCTTCAGAAGCAAGTTAAATCAGATGGGTTTATCTTTCCCCTATAAAAAAAATATTGATTTTTAAATAAAAACGCAATATTCTTAACGGGATAATGAAGCACGAAGTATGGCGAAACTCAGAGTCGATCTTCGATAAATATTGTGAAAGTTTAATATTTTTGATGAAATACATATCTGGAAGAAAATAATAATAAATTAGCGTATCGAAAATATTAAATGTTCGGTATACTTATGAAAGATCGACTCAGAGTTTCGTAATGCTTCACACTTCAGAATTCAGATAACAAATACAATATTCCTAGCTAGATCATGAAGTGCAAAGCATGGCTAAACTCTGAGTTGATCTTTCATAAGTATACTGAATGTTTTTGATACGATAATTATTACTCTAGATATTTGTTGAGCACTTTATTGACAACATTTTGTTCGCTTTGACATGCATTAAATTATATCATTTTACGTATATCAAATTAATAATAGTTATTATATATAGATAGATAGATAGATAGATAGATAGAAATCGCTTTAAACATTATTTTAGTGGATATTTGAGTAGACGCTCCACTTATTAAACAATATATATATATTTATTTTCGTCTACCGGAGAGCGAAATTTTTTCTTTAATAAGATTCTCTCGAATATTCTCGTCTACCCAAATGTGAGTATCCATCAAAAATAAAGTTTAAAGTGATAAAAATCTGATATTGATAAATAAAATCTATTACCTTAGAAAAAATAATTATTATATATATAAAAGTGAACATTTAAGTCAATACTTAGAGGCGACAGTCTGGTTCATGCTAGATGCAATCATCAGGTGGCCTCACGATTGCATCTAGCATGAAACAGCCACCTTAGTAGACGGATATCTTCTAAGTGTCGACTTCAATGTCCACTTTTATATTTACACACGCTCTATCTCTGATATTGAGCACTTTATCCCATAAATATAGCACAACTTAAGACTATATTTCTTCATATATATATATATGTATATATGAAGATATATGATATATTAAGACTATATCTCTTCATATATATATATATATATATATATAGAGAGAGAGAGAGAGAGAGAGAGAGAGTACGTGGCAAGTGGTTAAAACGTTCGCATTCTGACCATAAGACCCGGGTTCGAATCTCGCCATGGTCGATTAGTTAGAAAGGAGACTTCCTGGTGTTATCGGACTGGAGGGGTGGATCCCAACGTGGAAAGCCTTGTGAATGAAATTGGAGGCCGTCGATAGCTGTGCTAGCACGAAGTCACAAGTCATCGTGGCCGAGAGCTTGACCATGCTGCCTTGTTCAAGTTGTTGATCACGCTAGATAACACGCTCCCAGAAACTGTAACTAAGAAGTTGCAGTATAAAACAGTGGTGGTCTCTGTGAGTGTTGAAAATGCGCCTGAGCAAGCGTCTGCAATAAGGATCGGCTAGCCACCTTAGTAGACGGATATCTTCGCATACGGGTGGCCATACATACATACAAATGCCAACCAAAACTAAAACAATATTTCAAATAAATAAATCCCAGTTTTCGAACTCCGCAGATTATTGCTAGCGTAGGAAGTTCGATTTTCATTGGGCGGAATAAGCTTATTAAATGGTATCTGCTGTGATGTGATGGTCAACGAGTTCGTCTTTCAGATATTTACACTTCTGTGGCCATTTCTATCCGTTCTTGTTTTCCAATGTCTACGTTCTTGTGTTGCTTTCTGCTGCGTTAATAAATGTGTCATTTTGTCAAAACATTTAGCGAAGAAAGAGATGACATGGAATAGATGACTCATGCCTTTTCCAAAGCCATTACTCCAAAATGAACACGCTGTTTCAGCTGAAACCTGAATATGGTTCACTCTTATTCGTTTTCCCCTCTTATATTATATTACACCAATACAAATTATCTCCATTATTTGTAGGTTGTACTAATACTTGTCATTGTAATTATTCGGTCGACCAGCACGTGTCAGATATTATCACTGATACTTCCTGGTTTTCATTCTTTGTACACGCTCCAACCGTTAGGTGGCGTTGGTGTAGTCAGTTCTTTATAAGCGGAGTATATTATGGCAGATTGACATTAATTTTATTGCAGCACTTCGACGTGGTGTAATGGTTAGTAAGTTGATCTCGCTACCTCAATTGCGACTGCGTATTGAGCTCGATCCTTACTAGATGCTCTCTTCTTTTTGGCCTTGTACCACACATATAAGCTATGCTAAGAAAATAACTATGGGCACTTCAATGTGGTGAAATGGTTAGCAAACCTGTCTCATTGAGTAACCCCAAAACGTTTAAGCATCTACGCTTAGAAAATCAACATATGTATTTCATTGTCTACGGGGTGATTGAAAAGTAACTCCCTATTTTAATGTTTGATAGACTCTCCCGTCTTGTAAAAATTATAGTTAGAAGGAAGAGTCCACTATACGTAAAATAGAGAGTTACTTTTCAATCACTGTGTATATATTTTCTTAACTCAGACTTGCTTCAAGTCTAAAACACATCTATAACAATGAAACCTGTCAGTTCAAATTTTATAAAGTAATGTGTTATTCCACACAAGGTTCAAATCCCAAAGAGATTCGGTCGATTTTCGTATTCATGACTGATATTTTTATCTACGGAAAACAAGAGAATTAATCATGTGAACTGTACAATGAATAACAAAATAAAGTTTTACATTTATCCTCGGTAATTGGTGTAAAAAAATTATAATTTTTGACATCCATTATCAAAAAGAAAAAAATCAACGACAAAATGGAGTGCGAGAATGTCAGCTTCAGACCCTCTTCTTAACCAACATATATTCCATGAACCTTCATGACGTGAGCGATCAAGGCTCTCCGCTACTTCCTATGATTTGTATCTCTAAGCAATGTTTGCCCCCTTAATATCCCTCCCAGTCCCTGTTCTCTCTTCAAATAACACAATATCGTTAGGCAGGTTAATCATGGCTCTCCACTATTTCCTATGATTTGTAGCTCTAAGCAATGTTTGCCTCCTTAATATCCCCCCGAGTCCTTGTTCTGTCTTCAATTTACACATGATCGTTAGGTAATTTAATCATGGCCCTCCACTACTTCCTATCACCTGTATCTCTAAGCAATGTTTTCCCTCCTTAATATCCCTCCCAGTCCCTGTTCTGTCTTCAATTTACACAAGTTCGTTAGGCAGGTTAATCATGGCTCTCCACTACTTCCTATGATTTGTAGCTCTAAGCAATGTTTGCCCCTTTATTGTCCCTTCCAGTCCCTGTTCTGTTGTCCATTTACACAAGATCATCAGGTAGGTTACTCTTGACTCTCCGCTACTTCCTATCATTACACAAGCTCATTATGCGCAGCCCTCTTCATCCGCTTGTTCCACCGTTGGGGTCTCTGGGGTTGGCCGCGCTTAGTCATCGACATAACAACACACAAAATATGTATTCTTATATAATAGTATTTCTATGTATTATTAGATAATATTATTAATATAATGGATGTGCAGGTGGTGTAATGTTTTGCGGCTCGGAACGAGGAATTGACAAGGGATTCCATCTATGCAGCTATTGATTAAATAACAAACTAGTTTTTATAGCTGTGGATGGCAACCAGTCTAGAAGAAGGACAACTCTGAATTCAAAACGATATGTAGCATTAGCGAAGCCCATACTATGAAGCTATCGAAAAGATCGTGGATTTCCCATTGACTCTAAGATCTCAACGGCGGTCAATGTAACAGTTATAATTAAACCTACTAGCCTGGCTTTCTTTACCAATAAAAGACGTCTATTCCGAATATGATAAGAAAGCGTCTGATACACGCACAAATGAGAAATATACTGTGCTGAAAAAAAGCATAAAGCTATTTTTCGATCCTGTAACATCGGTGAATGTGCGGGTATGTAGCTGCTATCGGCGGGCCCAGTTTCACATTTAAAGCCCTAGGAAAGGTATTAATCCATAGTTTCTTACCCACAAGATATGGGGTAAATATCCAGGTAGACTACTACCTTGGTTTATAGCCAGTCTAGAAGAACAACAACGCGGAATTCAATACAGTAGTGGTTCGGATTGAGGAATCGGAGAGCAGAGTTCGAATTCCAGTCGAATCCATTACATTCACTTACGTGCTAATACACTTGGGAAAGGTATGAATCCTCTTCTCCTCCCCCAATAGCAGGACAGACCGGGTTCTATAGCCTTGAATGACAACTGGTCTGCCGCAGAAAGAAATTGCAAACTATTGTGGGAAAAAATCTGCCTCGTCAGTCATGTATCGAAAGATACATGATCGCGTAAGCGTACATCACGCATGACACATAACTGACTGGGATTAGAAACTATTCAGTTATCTTTGTCAATTTGTTTGTTTGTTTGTTTGGGGTTTTATGGCATATCAACCACTATGGGTTATTTAATGCCAGATCCAGTATTTACTAGATATATCAAAAATGTATAGCTGGAAACTGTTTAAAAAAAAATGTATCCCTGGCAACATCATTGTTTCAAAAACGTATAGCTGGCTACTGTTTCAAAAACGTATAGCTGGCTACTGTTTCAAAAACGTATAGCTGGCTACTGTTTCAAAAACGTATAGCTGACTACTGTTTTATCTTTGTTAAGAAGTCGTGTCAATTCACTGATAATCAAGAAAAGGAGTTTATGGAGAGCCTTGATCGCCAACATCTTGAAGGATTCAGATTCTAATGCTTAAAATAGCATTAATATCTTAACTACAATCAACGTCTTATGTAATTCCCTGTTTGGAAACTAGTCATTTACTCCCTCCCTAGGTGACGGGGTGTGGCACAAGGCTGGTTTGAAGTGAGAAGACCAAGCGCGGGCACATGGGCTAAGGCCCCAAATTGCTTGGTCCTCGCAACCTAAGTCGTGCTGGCGTCGATATTCCATCGACCCTTCCTCTTTGGTGCAATGAGGGAGACGCTGCCGCAGGGTGTCCCCCTAATTGGAAACTAACAAATGTTTTGCTTGGAACATTGAGTTACAATAAACACTGATGTGTCTACAGAAAAGCAAGTCTTCTAAAATATTGATTGTCGTGAAAATGCCACCATTCAGTTTTTATGGTAATTGTTGCATTTAAATTCCTCTTAAACCCACGCTTAAGAACCACCTCCACGTACCTCAGTCTAAAGACATTCCCGCTAGTATCTGTCTATATTTCTGAGATGATGTATTATGTACATTATTTACATTATTCGGACTATTGTCCTCATCTTTGTCGCTATGTTTATCCCAACGTTTCGGCCTTTCAGTATCTGTCTATATTTCTGAGATGAGGTATTATGTACATTATTTACATTATTCGGACTATTGTCCTCATCTTTGTCGCCATATTTATTACAACCTTTCGGCTTTTCAGTATCTGCCTATATTTCTGAGATGAAGTATTATGTATATTATTTACATTATTTGGACTATTGTCCTTATCTTTGTCGCCATATTTATTACAATGTTTCGTTGTTGAAAAAGACCGGAGCGTACAACGGCCAAAACGTTGTCATAAATATGTCGACAAAGATGAGGACAATAGTCCGAATAATGTAAATAATTCCTGCTAGTGTAGAATCAAATAATAAGTCGTCACAAAACAAGCGTATTGGGAAAATATATTTTAGCAATTAGGTACATCTTTTTTTCTTTTTCTCTTATTCAAGTTTTGCTTGTGCAGTCTGTATATTCGAAGGTCAAGGTCACTGCGTACCTTCTGCAGTAGTCGCTTTGCGTTCACTGCCACTCATGCTGAATAAATTTGCTGAAGGACTGTAGGGAAATACTGACTGGGGTTAACCTCCGATTTCCAAACGGGATAAACCGATAATCTGTCTGACTGAGACAATGCCCAATTTGTAGTGTTCAAAATGGACATGATGAAGGAATGGATGACTTTCTTGAAATGCTTGGTCGGCCCTGGACAGTTATTTGGCATAAGGAAGGATAAAGATCTAAAGATGAGGGAGAAAGAGAAGCAGAAAGAGAAAAAAGGATAAAGATCCAAAGATGGAGGAGAAAGAGAAGCAGAAAGAGAAGGAAGGATAAAGATCCAAAGATGGAGGAGAAAGAGAAGCAGAAAGTGAAAGAAGGATAAAGATCCAAAGATGGAGGAGAAAGAGAAGAAAGCAAGAAAGATAAAGTGATGAAATGAAAGAGTAGATATAAAGAAAGTTTAACAAGAATAAAATGGATGAAGATGAAAAGAAAAATAAACGATGGAGAATGAAAGATTTTTATTGATTAATGGAATATATCAAGAGAAAGAAAAATACGACTTTTGATACGATGTTTGCCTTTTAAGGTATTTGCAAAAGTGACTTCTAAAAATCGGCAGAACCACATGATGGCAAAGCAAGTCTTTCAAAAATAATCATTCGATAATTCTTCTCGTTTCCTATAAATTACAGGTTCGATTCCTGTGGGAGGCCGAATATTTTCTATGAAAGTTTCTTGGACATTCACGCCGGTAAATGTTGTTAATACTGTTTATTATAAACAGAGCATTTACTTAAATATTTGTATCTATAAAAAGAATGTATAAACATAAAAATGTCTTAAAATATATATATATTTTGTTTTCATTTTTTTCAAAACACGGTCAAGATATTATGTCCATATTTTATAAAACATACATACAACAAACTATTTCTTATTTTAACAGTTAAAATATTTAATCCTTGAAAATAGCTAAATGTATAGCAGAAAGCGCTCGGATGAAAAGAATATTCGGACAGTTTTTATATAATTTATCATTCGAAAAGAAAAAAAATTATTAGATCGCATGAGAAATTGTATAAAAAGCTAAATAAATGCACCTTGTCTGTCGTTTTCAATGAAATGTGCATATATATATATAAAAGGCAGGGTGTGTGTGTGTGTGTGTGTGTGTGTGTGTGTGTGTGTGTGTGTGTAACGAATGCTTGGCCTCAATTTTCGACGGATTTGCACCAAAATTTACATGCACATGCTCCAAGTTAGCGGAAGGCCAAGACCGACTTTGCATTTCCCAATTCCCATCGATAGTGGAAATAATCGATTTTTCATGCTTCTACGGCAGTTTTCATGTAGTTTGCGGCCATTTTCTACTGGCCAGAGTGAGAGCCTATAGCTGGCTGCCACGAATAGACAGGAAGATTCTATTGGCCAGCGTGAGAGCCAACAGCTGACTGATACGAATGTTAACTCGCATGCTAGCATGCAAAAAATCGATAGCTGCATTCGTCAAAAGTGGGAAAAAATTTAAATCTGCATGGCACTTTACTCCAATTGGCTCATTCGCTTGCTTAAACTCAACGTTGATTCTGATTCCGCAGAACTGGGTTGGGTGTGAAAAAGTATTTGTTGTTAACATTCTTTTTTCATACGGTTTTTCCAGTTACGAGTCCTTTTTTAAAGCTGATTGTTTTGTGTTCATTTTGTTTAGTTCTTTTTTCGTAACAGATTTAATATTTATCAAAAGATAATTTCTGGCTTTAAATAACATACAAAAGTAAAAAAAAAATTGCAAATGTCAGTGACCAGATACTTCCCTGGCATAGATCAGGGGGGTTATTACTCGCTAAGACCAGCTATGACTAGTTTAGACGAACTCTGACCAGCTTGGACAAGCTATGACCATCTAAGATCAATTATGACTAGCTTAGACGAGCTCTGACCAACTTGGACAAGCTATGACCAGCTAGGACCAACTATGAGTAGCTTGCACGCACTCTGACCGGCTTGGACAAGCTAGGACCAGCTAAGACCAACTTAGACCAACGGCCCGAGGGAAAAACACTCAGGTCCCTCACGTTAAAAACCGACTTTGTGTCACACCCTAACTCAGTGGGTTCAAGTAAATCTTTACTATAATTCAGTGACCAGAATTCTTAAGATGCCGGGCTTTGTCGCAGGATTTATTTGAGAGTTTCCCTCCCTTAGGCTGGTTGTATTCATAGTGGAATCTTCACTGATCTTACCCATCAGGATTGCCACATGGTTTCGACTGTGTAGAGACGGAGGAGAAAATGTGTTCAAATTTAATAAAACCATGGGAAGAAAGAAGAAACACTAAAAGACCGAATGAAAAAAAAAGAATGAAAAATGAAGAGAAGAAAAAGAATGAAAGACAAAACAAGATAATGAAAAGGCAAAAAAAATTCTTCACATTCGGCTACAGGCCGATATTATGTTGATTGCCGTAGGGTCTCCGATTGCAATGGATGCTGATGAGATGGGAATAGAATATATATTTTGGCGGTAAAAAAAAGGCGTAAGCTGAGAGAGGGGAATGGGAACTTGGTACAAGCGAGGGTAGCATCAGGACTAAAAGATAAAGAAGTATTTTCCGAGATGTTATCTTCGCTAGGTGGCCCCAGGGAATATTTATAATAACTGTAATTCGACAACTTCCTCTAAATTATAACCCGACCCCTGACTGCCTTCTCTGGACTCCTTTTACATATTCGCTTAAAGAACTAAAAAATACGCACACACATCAAGGCGTACATATATATATATATATATATACACACACACACATTCACATAGATAGATAGATATGCGTGATTTATTTGAGTGAGTGGCCCTGAATGTGTGTGTATGTATATATATATGTATACCCACTCGAATAAATCACACACATGACATATATACATACATACATATATAAGTATATATATATATCAGTATATGAAATGGACAAAGTCCGACAATTATTTTAAGATTCTTTTTATAGATACAAATATTTAAGTAAATGCTCTGTTTATAATAAACAGTATTAACGACATTTACCGGCCCGAATGTCCGAGAAATTTTCATAGAAAATATGCGTCCTCCGACAGGAATCGAACCTGTATCCTATACGGAACCGTCATTTAGCCTGACATCCCTTAACCGATTCGGCCACAGATAAGGGTTCGGTTAGCATGGTCAATTTTACTGTCTTTAAAATACAATCTTCCATTCAGGCCGGTAAATGTTGTTTAATACTGTTTATTATAAACAGAGCATTTACTTAAATATTCGTATCTATAAAAAGAATTTATAAACATAAAAATGTCTTAAAATATATATCAGTATATATATATATATATATATATATATATATATATATATATATAGAGAGAGAGAGAGAGAGAGAGAGAGAGAGAGAGAGAGAGATGTACATATATATATATAAGTACACACACACACACACACACATATATATATGCACATACAGGGTGAATTCAGTAAATTGCCGATATTTTTTTTATTTCGCGCATGCGCGTTGTTTGTTTTAATTTTGTTAAGTACAGAGTATAGTAGGGTCAGTTGGGCACCGTCTATGAGAAAAAGAGCGACATGATGCAATTCACTCCGTCAGAAATTTGGAAACGGCCTGCTGTACTGCTTGGCATTTGCAAGGTCCAATACGAACATTTCAGAGATTTTGGGTGTCAATCTGAGGACAGTGCAGAGGATTCAAAAACAGTTGGGTGAGTCTAATGGTGATTACGAAGGTGTTTAGAGTGATCACTAGTGATGGCGACGTTATGCCACCATTCATCTTCTCACAGGACCTCAGACTCAACACGGAGGACTACATCATGAGACGTGAGGAGGTAATGTTGCCCTGGGCCAAGAGGGTTGCTACTGGAAAACCCTATGTCTGGAAACAGGACTCTCTTCCATGTCACACAAGCAATAAAACCCAGTAATAGCTGTCAGAGATTTTCTGCGACCACGTCACCCCATACATCTGGCCACCAAATTCCCAAGACTGCCACCACCCCTTCATTATTATGTGTGGGGCGCAGTTGAGCGAGAGATCAACAAAACTCCTTGTAAGGCCAAAGATGAACTGAAGGCAAGGATTATGGCAGCATTCACCAACTTAAATAAGGGGACTGTCCAGAAGAGTTACAGGAGATTCCGAAGTCTTCTGGAGGCCATGGTTGAAGCCAATGGTGATTTTATTGAATATATTTTCTCTATCAAGATATCTTTGTGCAATTTTGGTAAATATATCTGTTAAAATGAAATGTCTGTGTTATTTTCAGTTTTGCCTAATTAAAACAATTTATCCATCGCATCATATATATATATATATATATATATATATATATATATATATATGGATAGATAGATAATGGACTCTCCCGTCGTATTCGATATACGAGGGTCAAGTAAATCAGTTACTAGGAAACCGACAGCCCGACATTGATTATAGTGGTGAAGGGTTTGTGCAGAAACAACCACACTTTTTGAAGGGCCAGATACAGAGACCTGGTGCATTACATGCCACAAGGTCCCCAAACGACCCCCTGCAGGTTTTGAATTCAAGATTTCCTTCTCCTAGACCAGTTGTCATCCCACCCTATAGAATCCAGTCTGCTATTTACCCATAGCTGAAGGGAGAAAAAGAGGATTAAAACCTTTCCCAAGGGCATGATCATGTAAGTGAATGTAATGGATTCGACCGGAATTCGGACTCGTCTCTCTCTCTCTCTCTCTCTCTCTCTCTCTCTCTCTCTCTCTCTCTCTCTCTCTCTCTACATATATATATATATATATATATATATATATATATATAATTACGATGGTTTAGATTCTAATATTTTTAATTATGTTATAATCATTGAATTTACTTATTTTTACTAAGATTTTTTCCCACACAAATACCTTTTGCAACAGCGAAGTTATAAAAATATTTTAAAAAATCGAATCATGTCAGTTTAATGTTATTATAACAATTTTTTCAAATTCAAATATCACGTGTTAACGTCTATTTTCGCATAGAACAAGTTTGAAATTTGTTTAGAATCTAAGTTGCCTTTCTTATGAAGCGTATATAAATCTATTTGCTTATTAATTCACTAGATTTATCTCCGCTTGATAAATCTTTCGAACTTTTCCTTATCGTGACTATTAAGTCATAAGTAAATTTATATATATATAGTACTGAAAATTCTCATCCCAGACATCTTTCCAAAATCTGACTAAATGCCCAGCTATAAAAACTTTGTGAGTCCGAAAACTTTACAAAAAATTATTATATCATAATGGCGAATATGTATGGCCGATATATTTTAATGTTGTAAATGATGCTTTCGTATATCTTGGTAGTATCCAATAAGTCACGGATTCCACCAAATTCATATAAAAGGCGTTTTAAATGTCAATTAAGTTTAAACGTCTAATGATTTTTTTTCTTTTTTCTTTCAAATTTAACAACGAAAGTCTTTGGCAATTTCAACCATGGAAAGATTAACAATCAAACAACGTGATAAAGTTATCAAAGCCTATTACGAAAATGGACGTTCAAACAGAAATGCATTTCGCGCACTTCGCGATTTTTTTGGTCAACATAATCGAGCAACCGAGAGTGCAATTGGAAATGTTGTTGTGGAGAGGTTCAATTCCTGCGCGCGATGACGAATAGAGGTGTCTGGATTTTTGACCACATTCTCGTGCACTGCAGCAATGTTTTCAGCTGAACGGCGTAAATGAGCACGCAATGGTGTTTTCACATCTGCAACCGACCCAGTTTGTTTGAATTTACGAACAATTTTTCCAATTGCACTCTTGAAACTTATTTGATTGTTAATCTTTCTATGGTTGAAACTGCCAAAGACTTAAGTTGTCAAATCTGAAAGAGAAAGAAAAAAATCATTAGACGCTTAAACTTAATCCACATTTAAATTCCGTCCAAGTTATTGGAACACACTTATATATAACTTATATATATATATATATATATAATATATGTTATTTATTGGTCTGCGAAAAAAGTCCTCAGACACCTATTTTTTTTTCAAAAACGTGATAACGAATGCATACATTAGAATCAATTTTGAGCCTCCTCTATTCAATGTTGATTCGTCCTTTTTAATTTGGGTCAGACAAAAGCAGAGGTGACGATTGATAAAACATTTGGAAATTATTTGTATGGAAGCAATGTGTTGTGGAATGCTTGCGATGTTCAATAAAGGCGAAGTTGACTTCGCAACGGGAGATCGCAAAAATTTGGAAGAAAAGACCTGTAAGTGCTTTGGGATGATGACCCTCCCTTACTTAATGAACGTTAGAATTGCCTGAAAGTCTTAGTGTCGAGCAATATATGGAAGACTCGAAAAGCACGAAAATGTGCCCCACAAGAACTGTCAAAGCAAAGCATTCAAATCTTTCAAAAAATAAAATATACTTTTCTGAAACTTTATTTGAGGAATATTAGCTGATTTAAAGTTTAATTAATCTGATTTCAAACAAATATTACTTGCTTTTAGTTTAAAATATTGCAGAAATGCATTTTTTAACACAGCGGTAGATGTTTTGATGAGGTGTTGACAGGCCGATTGACAGCCGGAAGTTTTGTTTGTTTTTTTTTCTACGGGAGATATATCTGTAAAAATTGCTTTAGAAATATAACGTGAGCTCCTGGAAGTTTTAATGTCGAGTAATATATAGAAGACTCGGAAAGCACGAAAATGTGCCCCACAAGAACTGTCAAAGCAAAGCACTGGACAGGGTTTCGCTATCTGTATTTTACTTTTTGTTAGATATGAAAAAATACGTTTGTACAAGATTGTCACTGAAAGTGAAAAGTGGATCCACTACAACAATCCAAAATGTCTAAAATGATGGGATCGATCCATGGGACCCGGTTGCATTAATAACAAAACAACGATATGGACTTCTTGCTCTGTATTTAGAGGAATATGAAAAGCGTATTATAAACTGACGTGATTTGATGAAATTGTTATGGTATTACAGTGGAATCCTTCAATGTTTAAGTGCAGCAACTGAATTAAAAGCTCATTTACAGAACAGGAATGCTGGGAAGTCATACTACTCTACGGCATCACTGGCACTTTTTCGAACCAAACGCCATAATGTTATTAGAATGACAATCTTCTTCACGTGACGTAATTCTTTCACTTCGCTCTATCAGATTACCATTTCTTCCGATTAATGCACAATTCCTAAATTCATAATTCTTAAATTATTAATTTGGTCAAAATTCTAAACAGTTCTATGTTCAAAATGTCTTTGACAATTTATCGAAGTTAGCAATCTTCCGTAAGGTTGGCATAAAGTTATAAAAATTCTATGATGATAAACAAATATATCGCATCATTATGGTGATTTATTAATTAAATAAATCAAATCTAAAAATCAACCATTCGCCCTTGCATGGAGTATTGCTGCCATATATGGTCCGGTGCTCCTTCTCTTTGTCTCAAGGTTCTTGATAAGATCCAAAGACGGATATGCAATGTAATTGGCCCTGATCTGGCATCTCGTCTCCAGTCACTCTCTCTCTCTCACAGACGTGCCGTAGCTTCCCTCTGTCTTTTTTACAAATACTTTCCTGGTGACTGCTCCGATGAGCTGCTTTCATTGGTTCCCAGGCTTTATGAATTTAAGCGTTCTACTAGGCTGGCATCCCGCTCTCACCCTTTCACTGTCGAAACTGTTAAATGTAGCCGTCTCTTCTACCCCAATAGCTTCATGTCTCGCACTTCTTGCCTGTGGAACTCCCTCCCCTTTTCCTGTTTCCTTGATAGCTATAATCTGCAACTATTCAAATGTAATGTCAATCGACGTCTCCAGATGCCTTGATCTATCCCCTATCCTTCTCTTCGCCCTTTCCTCTATCACTCCTATTTGGTCTCACTCCAATTCTCTATAACCCCTTGCGTGCTGGTGGCTTCCCGCCTTGCTTGGGGTGAAACGCTTAAAAAAAATGTAAGAAAAAACGCTTGGCACTTTTACACACACCTACCAGATTCTGGAATATCAAATAATACATATGTTACATGCCTTTCTCTAAAGAAAAAAAAATGAAAGGGTTTTGTGGAATTTCTGCCTACAGGGGACTTCTAATGTCCGCTAGATGGCATAATGAAAAAGTAGTATGAAAGAAAAAGGCATAAGCAAACATTCCCTTTATTTTCTCTGTTCACTCGCAGGATACCGTAGGGACAAGACGTGCCTCGTTTCCCCTCTGTTGAACTTCTTAGTCAATACCGAATCACGTGTCTCATAAATACACATCACTAAATAATATCCCACTTTAACAACTAGCCCTTCCGCTACAATTTATTGTTATATGAATATTTATTATCTGCAAGTATGTTTATCGGAGTTACGTTTATTTTTATATAAATACTATTGCTACTTGTATAAAATAGCTTAATATAAGTTTATTCGCCGCTTCCAAGAATAAACTAATCCAACGCTTATTGACTTTTTAGTATGCTTGTTTCAAAATGAATTTGAAAATGTGATTTCGTTAAGTCAATAAGCCAAATCTGAACCCAGGATGGTTTCCTGATGGAGAAATTGTCTAATAAATTAAAAATAATCACAAGTATTCTATATAGATATACACACAGACTCTCTTCCGGCTTTTTGACTACACAAAACGAATTGTACTCATCAAACCTCTTCTTCGTATCAAGCTCCAGGATAATGCAATGTTGAAAAGCAATCAATGGAGGCCACAGCACACAAACACAGATAAAATCAAGCCATATCTTTATTTTATGAGCAGACAATTAATAGCCCGCCATCTTGGCCAGTTCTTGTTGAAGCCGATCATCTTCTAACTGATTTATATTAGTAAAAACGTTTTTGTCTTCAAGCGGCTAACGCATGTCATGAATTGTGTTCGGCCGAATATTGAATGAAATATTAGCGAAGACGGAAGAATGACGATAGGGACGAGGGTTTCACACAGTTATCCAGTGTTTTCGTTTGTTTTGTCGAAGGCGACAGGATTCTGAGATGACCGATTGTTTTCAGGCTGTACTTAAGATAGTCTTCATCGTTGCTACTTGAATTGAATCTGATGTCGGAAATGATTATTAAATCGACTGACCTATCATTCGAGCTATTCTGATTTTTTTTGGTCATGTTGCTCTATTTTCCTGCTTACGTATATTTTCATTCGTCTTTCCCTTCCTACTTCAACTCTCTCTCTCTCTCTCTCTCTCTCTCTCTCTCTCTCTCTCTCTCTCTCGCTTCATTGTTTCCCTATAAGGAAACATTTGGCACCCATTGACAGACCATTTCGGTTGAAATATTTCTCAGGAAAATACGTTTCACAATCTATTTTCTTGAAAAATTGTTTTAAGAGAAAGATTTTATAGTCCAGTAGCTGTTATCGCTCTTTCCGGTATTAATGGATGTTTCCTTCCTAACCTTTTATTTAAAGTAGTGTGGAATATCAACATCTTGATTATGCCATTATTTTCTCTTCGAATTACATGTGCCGCTGTTGGTAGTCATCAAGTGATGTGATTTCTGTTTCTGTCTATATTTCTGAGATGAGGTATTATGTACATTATTTACATTATTCGGACTGTTGTCCTCATCTTTGTCGCCATATTTATTACAACGTTTCGGCTATTGTATGCTCCGACCTTCTTCAGGTGGTTGGAATGTCGAACTGAACTATGGCGACAAAGATGAGACAATAGTCCGAATAATGTAAATAATGTGATTTCTGTTATTTGGTACAATTCTTTGTTTGTGATTCTGTATCGCCAGTTCACAATATTCAAAGAAGAATGTTTTTTCCAAAACCCTAGGGTTCACTTTCTCAAAGACAGTTTAAAAGATCCTTTATCGGACATTATTTCATTTCATATTCTTTTCCTACTGTTTCAAATGTTATTGTGTGGATACCCATGTTTGAGTAAACGCTCTGTTTTTTAAACAGTGTGAATTACGACTACCAGCCAGTGAATTCGAGAGACATAATAAAGAAAATGTACTCTCCAGTAGGATTAGAAATTGCGCTCCTCTTTCTAAGAGAAAATACCATCTGATCCAACATGCTTTCTGTTACAGAGAGGTCTTAAGCAAAAGTGGATCAAACGATGGTTTCTCCAACAAAGGGGGACGCATCTTCGAACCCCCTCTTTATTAAGTCTCTCGAATGCACTGTCCGGTTGACGTAATTCTCTCTGTTAACAAAATTATCGAATAAGGTGTTGCCTATCCAAATTAAACTAGTGGTTAAACTGTGTAGAATGAATGTCTTTGCGGCCATATTTATTACAACGTTTCGGCCGTTGTACGCTCCTGCCTTCTTCAGGTGGTTGGAATGTCGAACTGAACCCTTTATTTCGCTCACTGGGGTAGACTGTTCTAGTTCCACGTGCCATGTTTAATGGATGTCAGTTATCAGTTATCTCCTATTAATTTCCCTCTGAAGGTTCTCCACTGACTTAACAGGGTATTGAACTCACACTCTTTGGGTCCTGTCACTGGATCTAACCAACGCCTTTATCCACTGTGCCATGTGTCCTTGAGGACACATGGCACAGTGAGCGAAATAAAGTGTTCAGTTCGACATTCCAACCACCTGAAGAAGGCCGGAGCGTAAAACGGCCAAAACGTTGTAATAAATATGGCGACAAAGATGAGGACAATAGTCCGAATAATGTAAATAATGTACATAATACCTCCTCTCAGAAATATAGACAGATACTGAAAGGCCGAAACGTTGTAATAAATATGGCGACAAAGATGAGGACAATAGTCCGAATAATGTAAATAATGTACATAATACCTCATCTCAGAAATATAGACAGATAATGAATGTTTATGTTCTGCTTTCTTTCAAGTATCTTGGACAGTGTCAGTCATTATCAAGAATAAAATGTTGTTAATCTAATGTGCAGAATTTCCTGGCATTTTTTGGAATGCTACATACAAGTGACGAAATATGTACAGGGTGCGATGGGTAAATTGTCGCCATTTATATTTTAATTTCGCGCATGCGCGTTGTTTGTTTTTGATTTTGTCGACTGCAGAGTATAGTAGAACCAGTTGGGCATCGTCTGTAAGAAAAAGAGCACCATGATGCAATTCATTCCGTCAGAAATTTGGAAACGGCCTGCTGTACTGCTTGGCATTCGCGCCGGAAGCTCCAATACGAATATTTCAGTGAGTTTGGATGTCAATCTGAGGACAGTCCAGAGGATTTGGAAAGAGTTGGATGAGTCTAATGGTGATTACAAAGGTACGGCAGCTCGGAAAACTCATTCTGATCGTTCTGATAAGATATGAACTCCGAAATTTCTTGGTAAGGGCCTCAGACTCAATACAGAGGCCTACATCAAGTGCCTTGAGGCGGTAGTGTTGCCCTGGTTCAAGAGGGTGGCTGCTGAAAGACAGTATGTCTGGCAACAGGACTCTGCACCATGCCCCACAAGCAGGAGAATCCAGCTGTGGCTGTCAATTTCTGCGACCATCTCACCTTTTACATCTAGCCACCTAACTCCCCACACTTGAAGCCCTTTGATTCTTATGTGTGGGGCACACTTGAGCGAGAGACCAACTAAACTCCTTGTAACACAAAAGATGAACTGAAGGCAAGGATTATGGCAGAATTCACCAATTTAAACATGGAAACCGTCCAGACGAGTTACAGGAGATTCCGAAGTCGTCTGGAGGCTGTGGTTGAAGCCAATGGCGATTTTATTGAATAAATTTACACTTTAGTATTTCAAGATATTTTTGTATAATTTTGGTAAATATATCTGTTAATTAAAAAATACGCTCTTAAGTAGGCGCCCGAGGGGGTTGTCAGTGATGTTATTTGACTTGGTTCATCAGGGAGTTTCGGGTCTTTCAACATCATACTCCCCATCACCAAGTCGACCCAATCAGGGGAGATCAATCCTTGATCACCCTCTAAATCAAACGCTAACAGCCACTCTACCCATTTAATGAATTAGACGAAGAAAGACCACGTCTTCCGCACACCTGATTGGATGTTTGTAACAACCAATCCACTGCGCGAACTATCTTTTAAATGCTCCATGGTGGGAACTGGCTTCTTTTCTTTTTTTTCGGTGGATAGCAGTTTCAATGGATAACCGAGGGGGTAATCTTAATCTTCCTAAATTTAACCCTTTTCCCTAAGTATTGTGTAGTGTCTTACTTTAAATATTTGCCGTTTTTATTTTATTTGTGCTTTTTTTTTTTCTTTTTTGAGGGGGGAATCTTAAACTCAACACTACTATCACATTATTATTATTATTTTATTAAAATGAGATGCAAGTATTATTTTCATTTTTGTGTAATTTAGACAATAATTTATCCACCGCACCCTCTACAGCGGTTACACATTTACTGCACCAGTAAAGAAAGTACTATCATTTTCTAGGCTTATTCAATATTTTTCATGCCCTTTAAAATACCATCTCCTCTACTGAAAATGAAGTTATTTAATGCGGATTGTGTCTTTTGAATAATAATTATAATAACCTGGCACATGTCAGAGGGTATCCCCCAAACGAGGCTATGCCCGAAGGTCAGAGTTTCGTCTCGGGAAACTGACTCCGTTTTTACGTGGTCGATAGGGAATTTTTGCCCGAGCCTACGGGCTCGGATACCCCACTTTAAAAATCGGCCTTGCGCCACATCTTGCTGCGTGGGGCTGTGGGTTAATAATTTATAATAGCTGAAATATAAAATATGTATTTATTCTATAGGGTAATTAATTTAAATTGTATAAAGAATAACACCTTTGTAGAAACACGAAGTATATATATTGTTTAAAGTTTGCTATATTTATAGCGGCGGAGTCCTCATTATCGGAGATAGAGAATTGGAAGAATGGTCGGTGAGATGTAAAACTGATAATGCAACGATAATTTCTATGTACATATTATCTCTCTCCCCTCTCTCTCTCTCTCTTTCTCACTATATATATATATATATATATATATATATATATATATATATATATATATATATATATATAATATGAAAGGCTTAAACACTAATATTCCATGGTTATAATTTACTACATTGGAATCGTAATCACGATTCAATTCATCAGAACTACAAATTTGTTTTATGAATTTGTAGGTCTGATGAATTGGATCGTGATTACGATTCCAATGTAATCTCTATCTATAAAAGGCAGGATGTGCGTGTGTGTGTGTGTGTGTGTGTGTGTGTGTGTGTGTGTGTGTGTGTGTAAGGAATACACGTCCACAATTTTCGACGGATTTGCACCAAAATTTACATGCACATGCTCCAAGTTAGTGGAATGCCAAGACCGACGTTGCATTTCCCAACTCCCATCGATAGTGGAAATAATCGATTTTTTTTCATGCTTCTACGGTAGTTTTCATGTAGTTTGCGGCCATTTTCTACTGGCCAGAGTGAGAGCCTATAGCTGGCTGCCACGAATAGGCAGGAAGATTCTATTGGCCAGCGTGAGAGCCAACAGCTGACTGACACGAATGTTAACTAGCATGCTAGCATGCAAAAAAATCGATAGCTGCATTCGTCACAACTGGGAAAAATTTAAATCTTCATGGTACTTTACTCCAATTGGCTCATTCGCTTGCTTAAACTCAACGTTGATTCTGATTTCGCAGAATTGGGTTGAGTGTGAAAAAGTATTTGTTGTTAACATTCTTTTTTCATCCGGTTTTTCTAGTTACGAGTCCTTTTTAAAGCTGATCGTTTTATGTTCATTTTGTTTAGTTCTTTTTTCGTAAAATGGGCACTCCTTTAAAGGCAAGGAAGGGCAAAAATATTTTAAGTCACGTGATAGCGATTGCTGTATGAGTCGTACGATTTTTGAATCAAGCACGGGTAAATTATAACCATGGAATATTAGTTTTTGAGCCTTTTATATTATATTCTTGCTCTCTCCTAGACATTGAGTTCTACCTGGAGTCTATCCTCTTGGGAATTTATTTATTTATTATATATATATATATATATATATATATATATATATATATATATATATATATATATATATATATATATATAATTATTTATTTGAATATTACAACATAAATATGTTATAAAATCACGACAAAAGTAGCCATTTTGTTTCAACACTTATTGTGTCTTGTCAAGTGATGATATAGAATATAGAATAAATGGTTTTAAAAGTTTCAAATTAATCAACGATCCTTAGCTAGGAGTAAACGCTGTTACATAAGCTAGAGTAGCCAATCAAGATACAAGTATAGGGTGATTCGAAAAATTTGATAACTAAGCAAGGTTATCATAGATATTAAAAGATTTATAAAATTTGAAATTAAAATTAAAAGTAAAAAATTAAAATTACCTATTTAGAAATCTAAATCAAATCTCTATTAAGTTTTAAATTGTAGAATTACCAAGGAGAAAAAATATAAAAAGAAAATAATAATTTTGTTATTAAACCAAAGACATTAGTTCCATTTCCTCGTCAAGCGATGAAATAGAACTAGTGTCTTTGGTTTAATAACAAAATGAAATTCAAAGGCTTTAGCTTCCATTTTTGAAACATGGTTATCACTGTGTAGCGAAAAACCCATATTTTAAATCAATTAATTTATAATATTAATGCTCTGTAAATTTACATTGAGCACTATTGTGTAAAAATAAAAATATCTATAAGAACACCGGATTTTATATCTTACTGTTCTTTCTTTTTATTTATATATATATATATATATATATATATATATATATATATATATATATATATATCTTTTAACATATGAAGACACTTATCGGTAAAGGCCAAGGGGTACATCTAAAAGACGTGTGAGTAGAGCCTCTGAAATACAGGTAGAGTTGGGATCGCGGAGAGCAGACAGGAGTGTTAATTTGCTTGAGAAGTTTCTACATTGGGGCTATAAGAAATGGCGTCTGAAATGTCAGGAAGGCCGCAATGAAGGGGATGGAAGATAGTTAAATAGCTACCATGTGTTATAGATTGAAGATGGGATGGATACATGAACACACTGCCAAGCACATGGCCAGATGAATACCAGTCGATTGCTAGATACATACAAAGTGTTAGATGTCATTTTAGAGGCTAGGAAATGGATTAGTCAGACAGATTTGATATATGGGAAGACATAGATTTTAAGACATATACAGGATACATATATATATATATATATATATATAGAGAGAGAGAGAGAGAGAGAGAGAGAGAGAGAGAGGGAGAGGGGGGAGAGAGGAAGGGATGGGGTCAAATGGGAGATTGATGTTAGAAATTAACACACATACATATACTCAGACACACGCATACACATAGATAGATAGATAGATAGATAGATAGATAGATAGATAGATAGATAGATAGATAGATAGATGGATGTTGAGTGTTTAATTATTGGGATTTTCTTTTTAGGAGATAGTCGATGAAATATTAACAGTCATTTTCAATTAACCATATATTTGAGAGGTATTTCTATCCAGATGCACACGCACACACACACAAACACACACACACACACACATACACACACACATACACACACACATACACATATATATATACTATCTTTTAACCTATTTGTATACTAACTTTTTAAAATCTACTGTAATTAATTTGGTTTGGTTTGTTTTACGGCATATCAACCTCAATGGGTTATTTAATGCCAAAAACTCTTTTTTTCCTGCTAATATTTTGTTTTGTCAAAAATCTATTTCTGGTAACATTTTTCCTCAAAAATGTATAGCTGGTAATATTATTTTAAAAACTGTATTGCTGGTAATTTTTTTTTTTTTAATTTCTTTCTGGTAATAATTTTTTTACAAAGTATTTTGGTACTTTCATAATGCTTTTTACCTCAGTTTCGGTGTTAACTATTTGCCCATAGCTGGAACCCTAACAGGTGCTACCACCCCAGTCAGGGTGGACCTGGGAACACCAGCAATTAAGAGGTGGTTCCACGCTCCTCAAAACCTCCTAATCAGAGGCCTTGCTGTTGGTCGTAGGTAATCGTCTTACGGACGGTCTACTGTAATTGGTTGATTTACCGGTGGACTTTACACCGTAGTTGACTTGTACAAGAAGAAATTATATATATATATATATATATATATATATATATATATATATATATATATATATATATATACGTGCGCGCGTACACACACACACACACACACACATATATATACATATATATATATATATATATATATATATATATATATATATATATGTATGTATTTAATTATGCCTGTATGTATGTATGACAAAGTGGAAAATTTTTTCGTGTGGCGCGTTTCAACCGTTAGGGCTTAAGTTTATGTTTACGTTCATGCGACTGCGCATGCGCACGACTGAGAGACGCTGGGAATTTTAAATTTAGAAAGATGTTGTTATTAAATATCACACGCGATCTGCCAAGAATGGCGAAAGACTGTAAGGACCTGGATGCAGATTTACTGTCGATGAACAACTAATTAAATCACTTTCTAAACCTTTTTCGGCTTACTAGTGAACTATTTTCTCTTTTAAGTAAATTTAGCATTTTTATGTCAAAATTGGGATCAGTCTCGTTACGGTGACCAACTAATGCGTGTAATCTGTTGCTTTGGGAGTTTTTTTAATGTCTCTCTCGTGTTCATATAATCATTTATTTATCTGTCTATGTTTCTGAGATGAGGTATTTTGTACATTATTTACATTATTCGGACTATTGTCCTCATCTTTGTTGCCATATTTATTACAACGTTTTGGCTGTTATACGTGGTTCAGGTGGTTGGGATGTCGAACTGAACTCTTTATTTCGCTCGCTGGGGTAGACTGTTCTAGTTCCACATGCCATGTCTAATGGATGTCAGTTATCAGTTATCTCCTGTTAATTCACCTCTCCAAGATCGCCACTGCCTTAACCAGGTATTGAACTTGTAGAGGACCGTGTGGGTTTGAGTGTTGTTAAATTAGGAACACGTGCTGTTTATTCCTGCTAGAAGAAGGTCCAACTACAAGAACAATGGCGGACTCAAGTTGAGTCCAACCGAATATGTAAAAGAAACAAACAAGACCGATATATATATGTCAACAAATATATGTATTAAACACCAAATTTACAAGTGACAAAGACATTAACATTTGTGTTTGTGTGTGGACGTAAAGAGTTTGTTCTTTGGCGAATGTTCGTGCGTACGTGTCATGTGTCTTTCATGGCTTTTTCCCCACAAGTGGGCGAAAACGCGGATCTCTGCGAGAGATCACATTTTTAAATGTGTCCGCTGAAATGCAAAGTAAAAAGAGAACGAGGCAAGAAGTCGCCCAGTATTTATAGTACAGGGAGAGCGACCCCTAGTGAACAATTAGGGAATTAAGGAGGAGCTAACTTCGACAAACTCACAACTCTTTGGGTCCTGTCACTGAATCTAACCGACGCCTTTATCCACTGTGCCATGTGTCCTGAATAATGTAAATAATCTTTTATTTATTTTTATTATATTCTTTCTGGGAATCCTTGCAGGTGATAGTGTAAATTCCTCTCTAAAGTTTTGGCTCGATGTTTTGTTTTATACTGATTAAGTCTTGTATTGTCTTAGATGTAGTTGTAGCAAATTTTATGTTAAGTTTAGATAAATCCTATCGGTTGTCGTTGTATTAGATTTAGAGGGTAAAATAATTTTGTTTTATTCAGTGGGAGGGCCGCTTTTCTATATTGGAATATTTTATGAGCCTTTTGTTTCGCATTTCACTATTTTTGGCAGGTCCTCTGTTATCACAACGTGGGATTTTTAATAATAAAGATGATGGAAAGAAAAAGAAAAAGAATCTAAATGAAATTGGCTAGATTATACACCCAAAACACATTTAAAAAATTTCTAAATTTAAAATTCCCAGCATCTCTCGTTCGTGCTCATATGTAAAACAAACCTAAGTCTGATGAAGTCCTAAGGGACGAAACGCGTCACGCGAAAATATTTTCCACTTTGTCATACATCTAAAACTGTTCTTGATATATAAAAATTTATATATCGTCATCCCATATATATATATATATATCGTCATCCCATATATATATGGTAGGTCTGATGATTTAGATCGTGATTACGATTTCAATGTAATAAATTATAACCATGGAATATTAGTGTTTGAGCCTTTTATATTATATTCTTACACTGTCCTGGACATTGAGTTCTACCTGGATTCTATCCTCTTGGGATTTTATATATATATATATATATATATATATATATATATATATATATATATATATATATATATATATATATATATATATATATAACTATGAACCTAAAGAGCCAGGCAAACTTACCTAGGTTTCACTTACGCGAATCGTCAGGGTACGTCAAGGCCAGCGTACCCTGACGATTCGCGTAGGTGAAACCTAGGTAAGTTTGCCTTGCTCTTTAGGTTCATAGTTAAATTTGGTCTACTTAGTGTACTGACCACTTTGCTTAGTTATTTTTATTTTACTCGTGTCGGAGGTGTTCTTCTTTGGACTCTGAGCTTGGATTCTGGACGATTGTTTTCGCCTGAAGTACATGTTCTTAATTCTTTCTTTTTTATATTCCTTATTTTTCCTTGGATATTGGTTTATTCATTTACAAGCCAAAACACCTAAAGTTTTTTCCGAACGAGTATACTTACTTATATTTATAAGATTATTATAATATATATATATATATATATATATATATATATATATATATATATATATATATATATATATTGACCACTAATATTATATATATATATATATATATATATATATATATATATATATATAAAATATCGGAACTGGTGCTATAAAAAGAAAACTACATCACATACCAATTCGGCATTTAATCTCCTTCGAAGTAGTCCCCTTCTGATAGCCACACACTTTATCCGGTGTCGTTTCTATTGATAGAAGGATTATTATGTTTCCCGAGGTTTACCTTCTTCTTCTATGTGCTGTGACGTAGGTGATCATGACTCTCCACAATTTCCTGTCCTTTGTAGCTTTTCATAAATTTTGTCTTTTGGTTATTTCTCCTTAGCCCTGTTCCCCCATCCATCTACTCAAGCTCACCAAGTAAATTTTGCGTTGTTTTCCTCTGTCCTATGAGTATCAGCTTTTCCAAGCCTTCTTTCCTCATTATATGCTCCATAAAGTTTCAACTGTCTCTTCTTTATGTTAAGTTTAATTTTTCTTTTGTTTCGATTTTCTCTAAAATTTCGCCGTTGCTCACATTTTCGGTGCGTCGTATCCTCAATATCTTCCTGTAGAATCACATATCTGCTACTTCATGTCTCCGCTTCATCTGTGTGATTGTTCACTATTCACTGTCATACAGAAGGGCTGATATTACGTGACAGTTCTGTATTTTTTTGTTTGTTTCTTACGCTAATATTTCTGTTTCTTAATACATTGATTAGCTTTTGGAAGGAATCTTTTGTTATCCCAATGCTTCTACGGATTTCAGTGTCAAACTTTCCGTCCTCTGTTAAAACACTGCCCAAATATTTAAACTGTTGTACTTGTTAAAAGCCGTTAGAACTTGTGTGAATTTTGCGCTTGGCTGCCTATTCTACACCCTTAGGCAAATTAATTGAAACAAAACGAATAATTTCGTTATTATTTACATTTTTTCATATTTTTCCACTGAAACATGACCCAGTGCACATGTTAGTACTTCATACGTTAATTCCACGAAGTCTTTCCTTACAGATTGTCCACAGATTCTCGATTGAATTTAAATCAGGAGAGTTTGCGATCTTTGATTTTCTCATTGGTAAGGGTTACCAGTTTGTTCGTGCAGCGTTACAATTTTCGTACGCTTCCTTGGAGTAACGTCCATCGCAGACGATGGCTGTAGGACAACTAATCGACAGTCGAGACAATAGTGTCTGGGCCTGATGAAAATCTGATGCAATCACGGACGACGCAATATTTTTCAAGGTCGAACAAATTTCATCATAAACCCCGAAAATAGATTCATATTACTGTACACCATTGCAACTGACCTAATCTGAGGAAAAAATAGAAATCGATTACACCATGTCAATCCAGGTGAAAGAAAAGAAACTAAAGCGGTTGTTTCAATTAATTTGCACAAAGGTGTATGCTCAGAGATTCTTTACAAATGAGAAAAACAAACTCTAGATCCTTTTACAATTGTTCAAGATTTTCAGGTGCATTAATATTTTGAGCTGGTTGGATATTTGGACTGAACGAAAAGTGAAAAAGATCCTTGGCATTATTTCGCGCTGTACGAAGCCTAGTTATTTTAGGCGTTGTATCGGCATTTGTTAATTAGGAGACTCCATAGCAAAAACATGTCTAACAGTTTGAAATCAAATATCAGGATGTTCATTTTAAACCCGAAAACCTGACTAATAACGAATTTATCTCTGGGAATATTTACAGATAACAGACAGTAGGCAAATAATTCGATGACTTTTAACATTCTCATCTTCGTTTATTTTTTTTATTACCACGTTTCAGTCTGTATGCTTTTTTCCGATGTATCATATCAGATTACTTTAATTGGATTTGAAAGAAACACTTTATTTTGTCTAGAGCAGTAATTCCCAACGTGGGGCGCATGTCCCAACGGTGGGACATAGTAATATTTTGGTAGGGCATGCGTAGGATGTGCACCCTTCAGCTTACTATACCAACGTGAGCTTAAATTTTATTTTGCATTATTATTTCATGATTAAAATGATCAAAGTATATTACAGAATAAGTTTTCATTTCAGTTCTCTATAATATGATTTAAAACTATATATATGCTTAGCTGTCTTTTTGGTTTTCAATTATCTCTTTCATGAACGCTAAGGTTTCGGGGGGAGCCTCTTTAGAGACCAAGTTAATGGCCTTTTAAGCTTCCTTCACCTGAATTGCAGTAAAACTTTGAATGTGTAAGAATTAAAAATTAAAGTGGGTAGCAAAATTTTAGGAATTACCAAAGTGAGGCGTGCCGCAAAATCGGTTGGTATCCAAGTGGTCTAGAGGGGTACTTTTTCATGACTGGCACGTTAGGCAAAAGGTCAGTAAATTGGTGGCGAGTCTGTGGGGAAGGCTACAAAGACAAGGAATCTAGTTCTAAACAATCGTTAAGTCAAAACACTGAATTTCTTGCGAGTCTGTGAGGAAGGCTACAAAGACAAAGAATCTAGTTCTAAATAATTAAGTCAAAACACCGAATTTCTTTTATCAAGACCAGATACATTTTAATAAGAATTTTCTTTTAAAACCCGCCCTTCACCACAAGACGGAATCTACACAATTCCGAAATGTTTTGGTGTTTATTTTCGCGTTTATTCTGTTTCTTTGTTTTTCCACCGTGATCATCGAATTCCTTCTTTTCTTGGCTTAATTATTGAACATTTATCAATAGATAAATTGCCTTTCTTTTAATTCTTTCTTTGTTCGCCAATTCCATCTGTCGCTAGAGATCACTGGCATCGAAAGGAAAGACGAATCCTCAATAAACTACAAAGCAGTTACAACGTGGTATATTGATAGAAATAACGGTAGAGAAAAGGCAATTCTCACTCACACAACTCCCCACACACACGCACATATATATATATATATATATATATATATATATATCTGTCTATCTCTCAATATATATATATATATATATATATATATATATATATATATATAATGTGTGTGTGTGTGTGTGTCATTCACAGACAGTACTGTTTCGCTGTATCACAGCTCCTCAGTGCGACTAGACTTCCGAATGCCTCAATCCAGGATTGAAACACAACTAATTTGGTGTCAGCCAGAGCTATCTTCACTCAGTAGAATTACACAACTAAATCTAGCGTATTGTTTTTACAAATGTAAACAAATGCTCATCAGCCAAAGTGCTCCATTCATTTTACTGAAGAGCTTTGACAGTCTGTTTCAGGCCACGATTGCATCTAGCATGAAACAGACTGTCGCCTCTAAGTGTTGACTTCTATGTTCACTTTTATATTTACACACGCTCTATCTCTGATATTGAGCACTTTATCCCATAAATATAGCACAACTTAAAACTATATTTCTTCATATATATATATGTATATATGTATATAGCCTATCGTCGCACGGCAAATTTGTTATATCAATAGAGGAAGAATGTTCAATATTGAAGATGAAACGTTTCAAGATATAGTCAGTATAGACATAGGAAACAATACTGCATGGTGACTGTCAGTTTCATACTTTTGTCTGAAGATCATATTCAAAAGTGAAACTGACAGTCACCATCACAGAAGAACGACGAAAGCAGTTAATTTTCTGCATCAGCATCATCTACGTTTAAACATTTCTGATGATGTTGTTTTCCTCTCTTGTAATCGGTTTTCATTAAACTTGAAAATATGCATTACAACCTTTTCCACGAATATATATATATATATAGATAGATAGATAATATTAGTGGCTAATATAGACACACACACATATATATATATATAAAAATATATATATACATACATACACACACACACACACACACACACACACACACACACATATATATATATATATATATATATATATATATATATATATATATATATATATATATAAAAGTTTCCAAGAGGATAGAATCCAGGTACAACTCAATGACCAGGACAGAGTAAGAATATAATAAAAAGGCTTAAACACTAATATTCCATGGTTATAATTTATTACATTGGAATTGGAATTACGATCCAATTCATCAGACCTACAAATTCAAAAAGAAATCAGAAAAAATAACCTCGGGAATAAAAAATAAAATTTAGTGAGAGTGTATGTCTGAGAGTGGGTGACGAATGTGAGAGATAAATGAAAGCTCTAGAGAGGGGTAACAGACGAGAGAATCTCTCGTCTGTTACGCCTGTTCTTCTCTCGGAAAGAAGAACAGGAAGGCCTAAAAGTGAAGGTAGGGATTAAAATTTAACAGAGAGAAGATTTAAAGAAAAGAGATAAATGACGGTTTAAATGAGTGAGATACACATAAATATGAATTATTTTCCGATGCATAATTCATTACTGAATCGCTAAATTAAATTAAAAACTGACACCGGAAATGGGTGTATACATTTGTGGTGACACTACGCACAATAAAAGACGATATAATCTAAACTTAAAATTCAGAAGATGAGAGAGAGAGAAAAGAGAGGAAAAAAGAGGGAAGATGGGGGGGGGCTAATTATATCGCCTATTTATTTATGCCTAACATTTCTTCATCACGTTTTTTTCTCCTTGCTAATTTTTTGCACTTTTATTCCCTGACAGATTTTCTAAGTCTGTAATTTCCACCATCAGTGTTTATTTTTTATTTAGCCATTAATTCCTCTTCTTTTTTGTTGTTTTCTTTTTGTGGGAGGGGGGCTTTCTTTCTTTCTTCCATTCGTTTTTTGTCGTTGTCATTTTCTTTTCCTTTTCTTTCATCGGACTAAGTGTCCAGCAGTTGTTTTCATTCAACCTCGCTTTTACTGATCCGACGCCATCATGGTTTTGACGGCCGTGTTGGACGAACAGGTTTAATGCCAGGAGCGGTCCAGAAGAACACCAACCTTGGCACTGATCTGCAAAATAGATGCAAGACAGAAAAGACAAGATGAGGAACGCTTAAAATGGAAAGGGTAGAGAATACTGTCAGTCAAATAAGAAGTAAGCGGTGATTTATGAAAGAAAGTTATCCTCTTTTGTTGTTGTTGTTTTTTTGTTTTTTTCTCACTCATTGATATTTCGCTTGCTTTTTGAAATCGGATTTCTTCCTGTTAATCCCAGCTTGCTGGTAATGACATAAGCGGTCTCAACCTTTGGGGAATTTATTATTTTAGTTTTTTTTTTTTTTGCGGGGGGTTGTAAAGGAGAGGCTTTTTTTAGACTTTTCTTTCAACTTAGTTTTCTTTTTGCGCGAAGTCCAGCTCTCTGATTGTTGGTTGATGATTCCATCTCTAAAGAAAAAAAAAGGGGGAATTAATGTTAGACGTATAAGAGGAAAACGAGAAGGAAAGAAAAGTCAGCAGATCTCTGAACGTCTATAGGAAGAGGCGTTGGAGGAAAGCGAATTAGTTTAGAGAGCTTTAACAATTGAAAAACAGAAAAATGTTTTCAGAACTGAAATTTTTCTCTTTGTTTCTTCGCCTTCAGCGTCTTTTTCATCAATTTGACGCCAACTGTTTCAGTCCTTTTTTTTTCTTCTTGGAACGAATGTAGACGTTTTTAATATCACTTATAATTTAGTTACCACCCATTTCTTCATATCTAGCCTATTACCAAAAGGTTTCCTTATTTTCTTCTCCATTTAAGTTAGCTTTACTTTATCTTTATTCTCGTCTAACGTTAGTCTAGCCATCTATCTTTTTAGATTAACCTTTGTTCATCTATTTGCGAACTGTTTGGTTGCTGCTATATTTTTAAGTAAACCTTTTAATTTGGTTTCAGTTAAAAACCAAGATTTCGATACTGATTTTTAAGACGGTCTATATCTTATGGAAATTATCACTATGCAATCTTCATTCCCAAATATCGTAATTTTTTTATTAGCATCAGATAATTTTAGATGAATTTGGTCATGCTCAGCTAATACTCGATTTGTGAGCCTTATTTCATTTTTTTTTAATTCTTAAAACATATGAAAGTTAGACATTTTCGTTATTACGGTTTAATAGTTATATTCAGAAAGAAAATGGAGACTCCCTCACACTTAAAATATGCTTTTTTTATTAATCTGAGCCTCGTCATATTTACAAGCCTTAAACTAATAAAAAAGTGTAACGACATTTTTCTGCTCCGACACCAATAAGATGTACCTGTCTGTTTAAATATATTTCAATCTTACCTTATCTTTCTGCCTACACCTCTCTCTCTCCTCCGACCTGTACATACTAAATCAGGGCAAGGACTTTTCGCAGGAGGGGTCCAAAATGGAATGTATTCACTTCCATTTGAATCGTAGCTTTTTAGCACATTTAACAAAGAATTATGTTTAAAAAATTTAAACTAAATTGATCCAAGAAATTTTCTGCAGACATTATGTCTGCTGCAAACTTCTTGGATTAATTTAGTTATTTGTAAAGACAACAATTTGCCGTAGAGAATGCAACAAGACTTTGAGATTTCAATGCATCTTCCAGCCGACACCTGAACACTGGATAGAGTTGTTATAAACAATAGACCACAGAATAAAGTCTAAAAGAAAATGAAAAGCTGGTTAAATATGCCAACTTTGTCAGAGAGCTGCCGAAATTTTGGAATGCGATGGTGACAGTTGTACCAGTATTTTTCGGAGTGTTAGGAACATTCCAAAAGAGACTAGAAAAAAGTTACAAGAAACAGGGACATGGAAGCCGGGAATTGATACCTTCTAGACGACAGCGCAGCTAAAATCCGCTAAAACTCTAAATTTGAGGAAATTTGCTTTCATTTGAACAACTGTCTAACAATTACCGTTTTCAAAATGCCACCTTCCTTTAGGAGACAGACGATCGTGACTCTCCACAGATTCCTTTTCTTTATTATCTGTGAATTGCCATGTATTCCTGGGAAAGATGGCGGAGTTGTCTCGAGTTGCCTTTTTCACATTTGAAATTAAGTTTTCTTTCTCTTAGAGTCAAGGCTACAGAACTTGATCAACTCATAGCTGGTGACCGATACTAAAAGCCGAATGGAAAATAGAGTGATTTTCTAAGCGTAGAAGTGGCACAAGGCCGAAAGTAGGGGACACCTAGTGAGGATCGAACTCTCTACTCAGTCGTAATTGTTCTAGCGAGACAAGCTTGCTAACCATTACACCGCCTCTGGGTGCCCCCGAATGGAAACAGCCACTAAGGATACAATATAAGACCTTTCGACCAAATTCGAGCCCTATTAGAATTCACTTGCCAATACAATAATGTCGATATTTATTTGAATATCATAGGCTGTATAAGTTTACACGTACGGGGTTTGCAGAAGAGTTCTCAAAGCTCAAAACAGCTCTGTTCATTGTATGAAGAACGATCTCAGAAACACCAACCGCTGTATTGCTTATTACTATAATTTATACCCTAAGGGTATTTTTTTGAATAACATACCCCTTCAGGACTGAGGCAATCTTGAATCTCCACAGATATTTTTTTCTCTCAATTATCTGTGAATTGCCATGTATGAGAATTATTGCGGAGGCGTTTCTCGCTGCCTTCTCCACGGTTTTGAATTATTTTTTTTCTTCTCTTAGACTTGCATCATCCCAAAACTAGAGAGTTCAGTCTATCCTGCAATTTAACTAGAGGGAAGGAATCATGTCTTTTAGAAATAGAGTATATCAGGAGGAGCCAGGTGGTTACTGAATCGGTACAAGGAACCGACCAATTTTCCAGATTGAGATCAAAGGAAACTAATCGGTAACTTAAAAGGTAATGGGGGGGGGGTATATTTTATGTTCATTTTATCCTTCTTTCCCTGTCTTCACTGGGTTGAGTGGATTGGTATCAGCAAGAATCTAGATTTTCAGAGGTTGACGGAGGGGAAACTGTGAAGGCGGAGACGCAATCCTCAGCCCTCCCATTCAATGACGGGCAAATCTAATTTAAAATCTCTTGATGATAACATTATCTGCTCGTTTTCCTGTACCCTCAATATTCTTCTTTATCTATCTCTCTCCCTATATATATATATATATATATATATATATATATATATATATATATATATATATTAGTAAACGTTTGTCATTTAGCTGATTGATGTTACTTTCAGCATCCCGACTTTGTAAGCGAAGTATCAGTATATATATATATATATATATATATATATATATATATATATATATATATATATTAGTTAATAAAACAAGAACAAACGAAAGGCTACCAATATAATCAGTACGATAAACATTTATTAAATATGAATTATTAACCATATGACAGAAATGAAGCACGGACAGAAAGGTTTTATCATCGGAATTTTCGGACACGCCTGTGTCCTTTATCAACGGACCGAGGAATAAACAGAGAAATGGGAATTATTCACCGACACATGTCTTTGTAGATGGTGTATTTTCTGGTGGAAAACCTATCGTTAGCAAAAATCCGATCTCTGTCTGATTTCTCAATGAACCAAAATTTTTATGAAAATAAACTTAAATTTAAAATTTTGATCGTTGTAATAGCGTTCGGCAGGTCTGTTATTACTAGTGTGTGTCGTGGGAGTGGGGAATGAGAGTGTAAACATAGATGAAGAGAGTTATACGTTGGGGAGGGGAAAGACGTCTCGCGTTTAGCATGTTGCAGCAAAAATTGTAGGACCAAGTTGTCAAGTGTAGAAATTTAATTTTTACAAGGAATAAAACTGAAAATGCAGAATAATGAGTTTATTGCAATATACAACTTAATACAAGCAAAAGAAAACATTCATTATCCTGTCTATATTTCTGAGATGAGGTATTATGTACACTATTTACATTATTCGAACTATTGTCTTCATCTTTGTTGCCATATTTATCACAACGCATTCATTATCCTAACTAAAACATTTTCTAGCCTTTAGATCGGCAAATCTTTTCATTGCACTTTTACACCTGTCTTCTTTATAAGATCATTTTCTATTGACAAAATAACCAAAGAATTTAATCTCTCTTGAGTCACGGGCGACCGCAAATATGTTTCTAAAATCTCTGATTTACTAAAGCTCTCCGGGTCACAGTAATGCATTATTTTCTATGCAACCCACAGATTTGGCATGACACTTATTTATTCTCGTGTAACTTATTAGTGTTTATGAACCTAACGAATTCTATTGGAAGCTTTACATCTTCAGGAAATTGAATATTGCTGCCATATCTAGTCTGATGCTCAAACTATATGTCTCAAGATTCTTGACAAAATTCAAAGATGGGTCTGTAATATAATCGATCCTGACCTGGCTTCACGAATTCAATAATTTTCTCCCCGTCATGGCGTGGTTCTCTTTGTCTTTTCTGCAAATATTTTCATGGCAACTACTCTGAATTTTTCCCCTGGTGCCCCGACTGCATAAATTTAATCGTGCTGCTAGATTGGCCCCTGGGCTCCACATGGCCATTGATTTCATTGGTGGGACCCTCTGTCTTAGCCATCGACTTTATTTTATGAAGCTCTCTTCCTAGACTTGCTGACACGCCAAGCAAGCTGAACTTCAGCGCCCTTACATTATAATTTTTTTTAAATTTTCGCAAGGAGAAAAACTGAAAATGTAGAATAATAAGTTTATTGCAATATACAACTTAATACAAGCTAAAGAAAACATTCAGTATCCTACCTAAAACATTTTTCTATCTTTTAAATCTACAGATCTTTACAAGATCATTTTCTATTGATAAAATAACCAAAGAATTTAATCTATCTTGAGTCATGGACAACCGCAAGTATGTTTTTATAAGCTATATTTTTGGGAGGATGTCGCCCTCGACCTTGACAGCGCCATCTTGAGTTGTCGGTACCTTGAGCCGGTAATGCGTGTCCGGTAGAACAGGCTAACCAATCTCCGAAATTTTTCCTGTATACTTTTGTTGTATTCAAATTTGGGTTGTCATGGTGAAGAATAACCTTTTTACCTTTCATCGACTGTGTACGCTGCTACTGCTATACAAAAAGTAAAATATGTTAGTGTGCTCTAAATTTATTCTTATCTACCATTTTAAGGTACTACTGCCATTTATGATTAGTCGTTGGGCTGATACAATTGGCATTATGACTGGTTCCTCAAAACGGCAATTACTTACGACTCAGCCTAATCGAATATTTATTTATGATTTTTAATGAAATAATACGATTTTGCAGTTCAAGGAAAATATTTGCCAACTGATTTACAGTAATGCCTGAAATCACATTAGTTATTTTAGCTATACTTAAAACTAGGTGCATTAAACTTTATAACATTTTTTACAGATTATTTCTATCGCAAATACAAATAAAGTTATAAATTTTTTAAAGTAACACGAACTTTATGGACACCCTGTATATGATAGATATGTTTCGGAAAACGAATTCACATTTTAAAACAGGCCTTTTAAATTTGCTTGTTTTATCTTGTATGTTTTAAAAGAAAATGAATTTTTTGTATAAAAACTCTCGACAGTTTGCGTTTTTGAATTCACCCCGCCCTGTCGGCTGGGGCTTCAGAATACGCCGACTGCAACTCTTCAGAGGGGTAAGACCCCCCCCCCCTACCTCACCCAATGAGGCGTCCTGAGTAAGACGATAAACTACATCCGCGTCCTGGGTAAGACGATAAACTACATCCGCGTCCTGGGTAAGACGATAAACTACGTCCAACGCCAAGACAAAAATCTCCAACAATATTTGTGAATGATTATTTACCAGTGAAATTTCACTCAAATAATTTTAGTTAATGTTTGTGTTTATTGGATATTAATTGTTGAGACAGCTGTGAATTTCTGCTACAAATTGTCATTGAAAATTATTTGAAAACACTTGTTTGTTCAATGTGTCTGACTGAACAACAATAATGTTAATATTGTATTATTGTTTTCTTTAGGAAAATCAGATAATTTATTTATTTTCATGGCTACATGAATTGTATATATTCGAAAATATACAAAAGAACACTGTTGATAAAAATACTGGAAAAAAAGACATGCTAACTCTCTCGGTAGCGATGGAAAATTCCTAGTTTTAACTCTTTACCCAAGTCTCTTGGTTCATAACTAGTGTTCCACTGGTTAAATGTTGAGTGTTGGTCTTTTGTCAAGTTTGACAGGATTACAAGATTCTCCCGGTAAATAAATTATTAAGCTTTCTTTACTAAAAGAGCCGCCAATTAAAAATACAACCTATTCAATCCACACGTATTTTGAAAACTATTTCACTGTTTCAGGCCATGATTTTTTGATAACAGATTTATCAAAATGGAGGTTTGTTTACAAGTGAAACATTGGCCTGAAGTGGGTTAATGACATGCCTCTTTTGGAAACAAGTTCTGTGAATATGAAGAATAAAGTATTAGTGTTAATATTTCCGGTCAGTTTTTGAAATCCTTCCATTTCTCTCTTTGTTTTTATGAAATTTGAAATCTAACTCTCCGGGCATTAAGATTTTCAGGCTGACAAGTCTGGTAAAATCATTCATTCAGAATAATCTCTATAATTTGCAATATAAGCTGATATTTTCTTTCTCTATTTTCTTTCTGATTCAATGATCTGATGGAATCTTCAAGAAAGAAAAGTGTAAACACTGTATATAAGGATCTAACAATGAGAGACAAAAAACTCCAACAATATTTGTGAATGATTATGCAAATTGGAGAAATTAATTGACTGAATATAAAATAACATAATTAAAATCGATGCCGATTTTGACTTGGGTATAGCATTCGCATGCTAGATACTTACCTGCTCTGTCCCTGTGCTGGTAGTATCATGGCTACGACTAGCTTGGACCAACTCTGACCAGTTTGGACCAGCTATGACAAGCCAAGACCAGCTATGACTAGCTTAGACCAGCTTGGACAAGCTATGACCAGCTTAGACCAGCGGCCCGAGTGAAAACACTCGGGTCCCCACGTTAAAACTGACCTTGTGTCACAACCTGACTCAGTGGGGGGGGGGGTCAAGTAAATACACTTACCTGCCATAGGGCTCCGTCCCTGTGCTGGTGGTATCACGGCTACGACTAGCTTGGACCGGGTTTGACCAGCTATGTCAAGCCAAGGCCAACTATGACCAGCTTGGACAAGCTGTGACCAGCTTAGACTAGCGGCCCGAGTTAAAATACTCGGGTCCCAACGTTAAAAACTGACCTTGTGTCACAACCTGACTTAGTGTGGCGGGGGTCAAGTAAATATCTATAGTATACGCATGCTAGGGGTTAACAGGTATAAAGTTTTCAAAGTATTGGGTCACCTTTTAACGTAGCAACACTCATACCAGGGTACCATTTGTGCATGTTATTAAGACGTAGACACATGCTTAAATAACGTTTAATATGAATAAAGATTTCAGTGTCATATCACATAGATGCACACACACATTTTTGAGAAAGGTTGAAGAAAAAAAACATATCAAACTTAGATACCAATATCTTATTCTTGAACTATTTTGGGAAGATAAAATGACACATAATTATATAAACAATTTATACCATACTTTACAGATTTAATAACAGTTACTTTTCTATCTTTATGCAATGGTTGGACAAAGAAAACAGGAAGTTCTAAGTTCAAGATGAATAGCATTTTTTTTTACTTGTTCATCCTTGTACAAAATACATAGACAATTGCCTAAGCTTCCTGGGTAAGACGATAAACTACATCCGCGTCCTGAGTAAGACGATAAACTACATCCAGCAGCAAGGCCTCTGATCAGGAGGTTTTGAGAAGCGTGGAACCACCTCTTAATTGCTGGTGTTCCCAGGTCCACCCTGACGCGGAGTGGTAGCACCTGTTAGGGTCTCAGTTATGGGCAAATAGTTAACCCCCAAACTGGGTTCAAAACGTGTAAAAATAGGTTTTATTACCAACAATACATTTTTGTAAAAATTATTACCAGCAATGAATTTTTGAAGAAAAAATTATCAGTAATACATTATTACTAGCAATACTTTTGGGGGAAAATATTACCAGGAATACATTTAAAAAAAAAATATTACCAGCAATTAAAATTTTGTCGGCATTAAATAACCCATTGAGGTTGATATGGCGTAAAAGAAACCAAATCAAACCAAACCAAACCAAATCAAACCAAACCAAACCAAATCAAACCAAACCAAACCAAACCAAACCAAACCAAACCAATTGCCTAATATAGAAATAAAATCTGAAACATAAAGAACTGTTCCGGAAATGAAAGATTTTATAAATTCCTTCTGAAACTATCACTAGCTGTTCAGTCAATGAATGCTAAATGTTTCTTTATAAGGAAACAGCTAAGATTACCATTACCCCTTCAAGAGAATCTAAATATTTCGTTGCATTTTTATCTGTCAAAAACTTCGGTTAAGCATCTTTAGTAACTGTGTTTGCGTATATCATCATTTCAGTTATTTTGTCTTTTATATTTTACGAATTCATACGCCGCCATAATTATAGAAGGGTCCCTATGAAAGACAAATTATAAATCTCATTTCGATTAAATATCGATTTATTCAAACGAAAACTTGACGCCACAAAAATTCAAATCAGGCAGACGACACTTAGAAATCAAACTCCATTAGCATGTTTCGTATGGGACGAAATTGAGTAAAAACAAGTAATTATACAGTCATTTTCATGATACGGGATTTGATCGTATTTTT